>WAAG01051541.1:63090-78966 GCA_013390105.1 Tichodroma muraria
TCTCAGTTATAAAAGGACTTATAAAAGTTATAAATGTCCTTTCTCTAAGAAAGGAGGGGGGAAAAGGTTCAATGTTTTAGATTTCATTCAGGTAAAATCCCAGTTCAGAAAGGGCATAAAAGCATGTGCTGGAAATGAAGTGTGTGCTCAAGTCCCATTGAAGCCATGTAGATTGCAAGCATATGCTGAAATGCTTATTTAAATTGGGCCCTTAATTATTAAGTGCTATGAGATTGAACTACATTTCATATTATTTTCATACATCTATATTTATATACGNTCTGAAACTTGTTTTTATTGATCTTCATGGTATTGCCCTTCAGCTATGCTGTGTGTGCAGACAGGGCTGCAGGGGCCTCAGCCCATCCCTGCAGACCTTTGCAGGGCGCATCCCTGCATGCATCTGGGGTTTGTGTTTTAATTAATCAGTTATCACCTTCACTGTGCTCTATTATTTCTATCATTTATACATATCCAGAATAATGTTACCTGTACCTGCTGTTAATCTAACTGTGCATTTCCTCCATTACAGATGTCCTGTTGGTTTACTAAGGGAATAGCTTCACAGAGCTTTATCTGGTATCACTGGCCTGTGTGCTACCGAGACCAGCTGGTGTTCCTGATATCATGCAAACGCAGGAAGCCAGTAAAATGGTAAAATGTGTGTGTGTGTGTGTGTGTGTGTGTGTGTGTGTGTGTGTGTCTGAATAAAAGGTCTTAAATACACAGGTTAAAAACGCACCCCCAAATGTAAGCTAAGGCGAAAATGAAGGGTTTGAGGAAGGATTTGGTTTAGAGGCACAAGATGTTTGGCTCCAAACAGAGGGAAGGAGCAGGCACAAGTGAAATAGCATGGACTATGCCTAGAAAGGCAGAAAAATATGGTCCAGGAGGAGAGTAGTTCACTGGTAGGAAATGAGGGGAGGTGAAGCACAGTCCTGGGGGGTTTTACAGGGCAGGAAAAGGGTTTGGAATTCAATTCAGCAATGGATAAGAAGGTGACAGGGGATGTGAGCAATATGATCCTATTTCTTAGAATGAGAAAAAATGCAGCCATGAAAGTCTGTATCCACTAAAGTTATGAGAGAAGGAATTTTTTTGATCTTTTTAAAGTAAAAAGAGGATTTGTAATGGCTAAGGTGTAAAGTCAGGGCTATGTACAGAGAATTGCTGTATTGCTTGTAAGACAGTGACAGACCTGTCAGCAAGGAAATGCAGCCAGGCAAGGGAAGCTTGAACTCCTTAAGAACATATCTTCAGTGACCATCAAATGCAGTAGGACACCAGGCAGCTCTCAGGGGATTCAGCCCACTGCCCCGCATCCAGAGACAGAGCAGAGCAGGGAAAGAGGGGTAAGAGAGGCACAGAATTGTAAGAAACGTTGCAAAATCATTTAACAGCAGAGCTCAGGCAATGCCCCCATCTCAGGCTCTTGTTCAGCACACACCCCACCAGGGCAGGCAAGAAGATGACTCTGAATCCCCCTCGTGCAATTTGGCTCCCATCTCCTTGCAGATTGAAACATTGTGCTGTCCTCCTCCCTTCTGGTTGTACTTTGAAAGTCTGCCATATCCATCCTGTGGGCAGATGGAGACAACAGCAATGGCAGAAAATCTATGTCCTGAAGCAGAAAGAAAGGACATAAACGCCCGGAGAAGTAACTGTATGAAGGGATACACTATGTGCCACACATAAGAGGTAAGAGATATTCTAGCAGATAAGAAGTCACTAACAAAGAGTAAGGCAGAAAGGAGACTTTTCCTGCTTGCCTAAAGACAGACCTGGAGCAAAGGCTAGGATGCCTGTGACTCCTGGGTTCTGCCACTACCCTCAGCAGATTTCTAGCTAACTTTGTCCCAATTCAGCATTAGCAGCTGCTGCCAGCTCCCAAGGATGTATCTCCCATATGAGACAGGACTCAAAGCCCAGCCTCAGCCCTATTACCCAATAAGCAAAAAAAAATATGTGTTGTCACAGCTTGGTTTTATCACAGCCAGGCTTAACCAGGATGTTCAGCAAAACCCCCCAAGCTTGTCAGTGCAACGCTGTCTCTCTTAGCATGCAGGAGGCAAACGGCTGCAGGAATGTTTTATGTTTCTGTTCCATCCCTGAAGTTTCCTGTTGTGTAGAAACCTCCTGGATACAAGGGAGATGAATTATTGATATGCCAGCCTTGGGAAGGAAAAGCAAGGCAAGATTAGAAAAAGGGAAGGGACCTTTGTCTGAAGTAAATAGTATAAAAAGTCAGGACATTGAGTTCCCAAGGAGCTGCACACAATGAAGAGGAATCAGGCTACTGTGGCCTGTGCAGGTTATAAAACACCAATCACGGGTGATGCAGGGCATACCTCTGGTTTCGCTGCCTGGCAGGGGCACACACCACCCCCAAACACAGATCCCAGGACAGATCCCCTGTGGCCAGGCTGATCCCCAGGACCTGGGTGCAGGTAGATCACACAGCTGTGGCCGTGGTCTGTGTGTCCACCCAGACCTAAGGCACCACAGATAGACCTGGAGGCAGTGTGGGAGCAGGCAGGGACCCAGACACACCGAATTTCTGGGCTGATCCCTGTGTTTTACCTGCAGAGATCTCCATAGGGTTGCTGTGAGCTCCACACAGTATCCAAAGCATCTGTATACATTAGTGGGGATAAGACCTCTCCAGTCATCTTCCTGAAGTGTTCCAAGCCTTTAAAGACTGCTCACCTCCCAGTCCCTTCAGAAAGGATTGAGAAGAACAGGCCGTTTATGTAAAAGTCCTGAGGAAAACAGCTGTCCAACAATGCAAAAAAACTCCATGTCTGGTGCAGAGTTGGCCTGGGAAAGGAACTTTCCACTGAAGTAACCTTCAACAGGTTCATTCCTCAAACCAATACCATTGTGCCCTCACCAGGAGCTCTGGGGTTAGAACAGTGGAGTGGAGGAATTAAGCTGCCTTGCTAACACCTTGTCCTGTAGAGATTCTCATTTATGGCTTGATTAGCCCCATTAACCAGGAGAGAGCACTTCTGTATAATTAACACGCGTTGCATTACGCCACTGGTATCTTCCTACTTCTCTAAAGATCCCACATACAGCTCACCACTGGCCGCTTCCCCTCAGCTGTGCACGCTAAATGCAGGCAGGGAAGTTGCAAAAGCCCTTGCTCACTCTTCCATGTAATCATGTGCACACTGTTCTTAGAAAGTAGAGAGTCGTGTGCTCTAAAATTCTGCAGCCCGCGAAGAGGTGCCAGCAGCCCTCACGTCCCCCCGTCACCCATCGAGGGCAGTCGGGGCACGGCACGGGAAGAACTGGGAGCAGAACGAGGGCCCAGTGCAGGTGCCAAGCTGCAGAGGGGTCCCCCTCCCCCTGCCTTGGTCCCAGAAATACGAAACAAACATTAGCCAGGCTGAGATGTTTGTGGCTGATGGGTGTAGCTGGAAAATAACTGAAAGGCCACTTTGCCCAGAGAGAGAAGCAAAAACCAATCTTTCAGCTTGCTGACAAAACCAAAAACAAGAGAGGAGCACAAGGGGGTGCTTGAAGTGAACCTGAAATAGCTATTGGTTTGGGGTTGGGCATTTTTTCATAAAACTGAAAATTTGGAGGAAAAATACTTGAGTTGGAGGATGTATTTTAGTTCCTCCATGAGCTTTTAATGTCATTCTCAAGCAGTTTCAATAAAACTGAAATAAATCTGAAACAAACATTGGCTTTGAATAATGCTATTGAGGGGCTGTCTTTAAAATGTCAGCATTAAATGTTAAAATGTTTTCAGATTTGTTTTAACTATAACAATTCATTTCCCTTTACAGCAATTTTGTATTTATCCTAAATACACGTTCACCAGTGGAAAAAAAAATGTGGCTGGAAATTGTTACCCTGCATTATAGTACGAATTGTCACATAAAAAAAAATTACCAAAAATAAATTTCATCCAGCAAATAATTGATGTGATTGGATGGTGCTTATAAGGATGGACAGGAGACAGAAAGTACCATGACATCCCTAAGTCCAACAGCTGGCGAGAGTAAATGGAAATCTCTTCCTAAACTAGGAGAAAAGATGTTTTAGATTTGCTTTGGCCTGCAACTCTATGAGTAAGATAAGGAGCCCTCCTGACAACACAAAACCAGGACAGTCAGCAGAGCCAGTTAAAAAATAGCAATTGTTGGTCAAGAGGTTTCAACATTTTTGCCTGAATTTTCCAGTAACCATTTATTTCCCTTCTCAACAGCAAACAAGGAGGAGCAAGAGGGATAATGAATTCTGCCTTTTTCTGAGCGTTTTGTGTTTGACTTCATCACTCTGAGAATTGTCTCTGAGTACGTTTGTTTACATGAAAGAAGTACCCTCGTGCCCAGCGGAAGAGTCATTAATCAAGCAGTTTGTTTCCAATTTGCTTTTTTGCTGCAGTGCTGAGATGCCCCTTGCCATCCAGCGCAGGCTCAGGGCAGCACCTTTGTCCCCCGTGAGAGGGGACGTCCCCTGGGCTGGAGGAAGCAGCCAGCAGTGCCAGCAGCCGGCCCAAACACCAAACCATCCTCCGGCCGCTTCATCTGCCAGCCTTCAAGGAGCTTTGGCCACAGGGGCAAAATGAGTGAACCTGGCACCAAAGAAAGGGACAGGGCAGGACGGAGCAGCGCTGTCTCTCCGCTGTTCAGTCCGAGCTGCGCCACCCCCGCCACCCCCTCAGCCCCGCGCTGACCCTCTGCGTGCCCCTCACCAGCCGCGGCTGCTCCCGGCCTCCCGGAGAGGCCTCCCACCGTGCTGGGCGTCGGCCCGCAGCCCCGGGAAGGACGGGCTGGGCCCAGCCGCTTGTCCTGATGGAGATAAATGGGGCTGTGCCGATCAGCAGAGGATTTGGGGTGCCCATCACGCACCGCTCGATGAGCTGGGACGAGCTCTGCGTGAGGCCGCGCGGAGCAGTTCTGCCGCCTAATTTGTTGGGCTGCTCGGGCTTGGAGGCCACAGAGGAGGTAGCAGGAGCTCGGCAGAGCATACCTAACAAATCTGTAGAGATAGCGGCTGCTAATTAACCCTCAGTGTTTATTTGGAAGGAGAGCCATGCCGAGAAAGGGGTTTAGACCTTTGTGATCCTGTGCCTGCGGTTTCCCGCCTCGTCCAAGCAAAGCAACTTTTCAGACACATTTCTAGAGCAGCTGTCACCTTTCCTGCTTTTCCATTTAAATCCTGCCCCTTGCCCCTTTGTCATGCAGCTGATCTCTGACTGGTTTTCCCTGTCAGCGGTTGCCGTACCCTCTGTGGAGGTTTCCAGCCTGACCCTGCGGCACAGCAGTGCTGAGGCTTTCTGAAGCAGCTCTTGGTAGCAGCGGTAAACAGCAAACTATCTCAAACATCGCCAGACCAGAGCAGCACGCCGTGGGGATACGCTGAGAATTAGACCCGAGAGGAATTCCAGTGCACAGATACGCAGGACAGAGCAAATCTGTCCCGCTGCATCTGGCATGTGGACAGCACAGGCAAGCTTATCTCTTGCATTTTATAATGAGAAAGTGGTAGGCCAGATCTCCAAAGGCATTTAGGTTCTTCGACATTTAACCTCCCACAAGGAAATTAAGTGTGTAATTATGCTTGGAGGTCTGGCCCTAGAGCTCTGCTATCCTGCGTTGTTTATTTCTGTATCATTTATTGCTGCCCGTGGAGGCAGCGCGTATCATCGTCTCTGCGTTTGGCCATCTAGGTAGCATGAATTAGTGCTCTGAGATTCAGATCCTGGTCCCTCCACCCACCTTCAGCTCAAAGCTGTCTGCATGGCCACATTCACTACTTGTTCATCAAGCCCCTTGGCACTGCTTTATCACATTTTGGGTGCACACAAAGGTGTGGCATGGGAGGGAAGGACAGGAGCCACAGCGCCAGAGATGGCAGCTCAGCCAAAGGCTGGATGTCACTACAGTAGAAAGTGTTAGGCTTCAGCATGAGCCACATCCATGAACAGGAGATGCCATAGGAGAAGCTTGAGAGACTTCATGTTCACATTCCTGCTTTGCAAGGCAGCTCCAGCAATGCTGATTGCAAAAGGTGAACAGCAATGGCCGTGCACAACTGGGACAGTCACTCCAGAGCCCTCAGATTCAGGAAAGAGGCAGGAAAAAAAAAGATCTCCCCAAGCAGCTGGGAAAACCACGCGGACATGAGGAGATGCCAGAATGCATTTCCTACCCTTGATTGCTTTCATTGAGGAAATACATATGGACTCTACCCAAAATTCTGCCAGCACCCCAGAAACCATGTGCCCAGGGAAGTGCAGGCATCCATTGCCTCTGTGCCTTTAACAACACTGTCCTTTCCCAGTTACAACCTGTGAGCACTCCTCCATCGTTTAACCATTGCTGGCACACCTGTCTGGTGATCTGGGGGTCCCCTGACTTGCACAAGCCCATTGCCACCACTCTGTATGGCTGTCATGCAACACCACTGTGCCACCTGGCATGGCCTTGGTGGGCGGTGAATCTCTCAAACTGAACCATGGCTGTCACAGGAGAGGGGCTGTCCTCCCAAGGCATGATGATCCTCTCTCTGATCTCTTGGTTTCAGAGCCCCAGACAGGCAAAAAATGCCTTCTTGCAGGTGTGTAGATAAGTCCCCCAGCGCCGCACAGAAATTGGCCTCAAATTGTTGACAAATTCTTCACGACTACTTAGAAATGAACAAAGTCTGGCAGCAAACTTTGACTGACGTTGCCCTGTGTGGTGTGTGGGCATTGGTGGTTTCAGAGAGATAGTGGGACTAAGGGACAGGCTTTGCTGTGAAGGGGTTTAATTATTTCCTACAGCTGAGCTTGTAGCTGAGGCCTGTTTCTGATCACGTCATTGGTCCATACAGTTGGATACTTTCCTGCATCCAGCACTGGCCAAGAAGTGTTCATGTCCACAAAGAAGAATAAAAAAGAACATTAGAGAATAAATTTACTCCTTGTGAAGTAGAGGTCAGTAAAGTTACACCAGGGAGGAATTTGGACCAAGATGTCCGACTTTGATACAACCTTTTAAATAGTAAAAATATTTTCAGTGGACAGGGAACTGTAAGAGGTTTATAAATGCAAAGGAGAAGAAAAAAAAAATGGTGCTGCTCCCCCGCAGTCTCCTAAAAATAGCAAATTACACACCTAATAAATGTATCAGCAGCCCATGAAATTGACAGCCTGAAATTGAAGAACAGACCCGTTTTGTTTGGAGAAATAGTCTTTAAGAGTGTGGAGGTGAATTAGAAAAATAGCAACTGACATTAAGGGTGCAAGATTAATTTGCCCGAGCTTTAATTGAGACAGCCTGAATGAGCCAGAAAAAGAGAAAAAAGGGAGAGGATCCCAGCTCTGTCTGGCTCCATAGAAACTCCACCTACCATTTCTTTTCAGCTGGAGCTCAAGTTACAGCATTACATCACCCCAAAAACGTCCCTTTGGCTGATAATTCCCTGAGAGCTGGGCACGGATGCTGGGCTCTGGGTTACGGATGCAGCCGCTGGGTGCAAATTCACCCATTTGGGTCCATCAGTGTGTGGGAACAGACCAAGGGCCACCCTTGGACAGCCTTCCAAAACCCCTCCTTCTCTGAAGGAAGGGGAACATCGGGGCCACTGTCTCTTGGGGCAATATTCCCACCATCCCATTCCTGGCTGCGACTTTTCCTTGTGGTCAGAGGAGATGGATCTGGCTGGTGCTGGCAGGGCAGAGGAGAAGATGTTATTTATATTTCAGAACAGAACTGTGTGTTCGACAAACCCTGAAATCCCCAAGCCTGTAAAAGCATTAAGCAGGCCATCCTGACCGTGAGCCTCACTCAGGTTTCCTGGCTTAAACAAGAAAGTCCTTCTCCTAAGCAAGGAATAAGCTCTTGCACAGACAATATTTCAAAAGCCTTGCTGCTACTGAGTAAATAAATGTGCGTAGCAGATACAATAAACATTTTCTTCTGTTCTGAAATCAGATCTGCAGATCCCAAATCCCCCTGTGCTGTGCAGACTGTAATTACAGGATATGTTAAATTTTCTTTATAGCCAGTCCTGATGGTTGTTAAGTGACCGCACCGCCCAGTACAGCACCCCTCTCTGGTCTGCTACCATGCGTAATGAAAACCAGATGTTTGTTTAAAGTTAATAATCAATACAGCACTCATCCTGAGTCAAGTAGGGCTAAACATTTGCTTAGAGAAGCCATGTCAGAGCTGCGATAAGCAGGGGCTCGGAGCAGCACGCTGCTTCGGACCCTGCTGGGCGTGAGATAAACCATTCAAATTCCAGAGAGCGAGCGCTGGGGCCGAGGGGCTGAGCTGAGCCTCCACCAGCGACTGAAGCAACTCCAACAAATGCAGGCCCGGCTTCACCCAGCGCAGCCCAGATCCCTGACAGGCACCGGAGCCCTGCTCCCAGCCCACTCCTGGGGAGGCCAGAGTCTTGCTTTGCGTGGCCTCTCTCCTGTGTCTGAGCTGAATGAGAGCGTGTGCGCGGGCAGAGCAGGGTGCAGTCGAAAGCCGCAGCACTGATAGGCGGTGAGGGTTTCCAAATCGCTGTGAGGGCAGCGGGAGCTGGCAGAGCAGAGGCTGCCCAGCGTCTCACCACAGCCGACTGAGATCAAGGCCGGAGTTTGCCGATCTTTTTAAATCCCAGGTTAGACAGTAAATCGTGTAATTGACTGCTGGGTTGGGCACTGGCATGGAGGAATTGTTAGGGCAAACTTTTCATGCAGCCCGCACGCCTTCTCACAGATGGCAATATTTGAGCCTTCATCTCAGTAAATAGATGATGAGAAGGAGCATTGGGAATGCTGGTGGGAACTTCAGTTGGAAGGAATTCCAGCTGATTTGCTTTGTCCAGATCTTTCCTAACTTAGTCAGGGCTGTTTGCTTGTCAAATGAGCTCTGCATCCAGCCCAAGAGTTGAGACAATACATTCAGCTGCCTGCCTGCACCCTTCCCTTTCCCACCCCACCTCCCAGCCTGAGAACAGAGAGGCAAGGGGCCACCTTGTAAGCTTACCTGGAATACCCACCACACCTTACTTTTGAATGGCTCTAACATGGTGAACACCAAGTGAATTACAGAGAATCCTGATCCTAGCATTTTGCCTGATAGTGGAAAAAGAAAATTCTCTTGATTGAGCCTGTTCCTTTCTGACACTATTTAGCAGCAGAAACTGAACTTTCCTGCAGCCTAACCCAATGATGGAAGTCACTATTCAAACATTCTGGCATAAAAGAAACTGAAGTTTGAACTTCTAGGCCTTCCCTAGTAAAACTAGCAAATCAAATGACAAGAAGAAATGATGAGGAAATGTGTATGACTCACGGAATCATAGAAATTTTGGTTAGAAGGGACCTCTAGAGGTCATCTAATCCGACTTTCTACTTGAAGCAGGACTATCACCAGCAATGCTTCGCTGGGGCTCTATTTCAGAGTGTATGATCTGTGTGTTTATTTAACCTTGTTTTCTCTCTTTTTTTCCCTCTCCAATTTTTGTATGGAGCACCCTTTTCAAAACCTTTAGTTGCATGTAATATCTTTCTCTTAACTCACATGATCAGGCCAAACATTTTCCATACAAATTTTTGCATAAAGTGGCCAATCCCTAAACTCTTTAAAGCTTTTCTGCCCTACATTTTTCAGCCTTAAGCAGGGCATCTTCTGAAGTGAGGTGCCATCCCCATTGGCTCTGGCAATACAATCATGCAGCATCAGAGATGAAACTGAAGGATGGACGAGAGGATCACAATTCATAAAATGCAGGGCAACCTACTCCAGCTTCACATTTTGTTGTGATTTTAGGGAAAGGGAGATACGGGACATCAGAAACACTCACATGCCAGTTCTTCTTCTGTGCTGAGTTGTTAACTTCCCTGCTTCCTCAGCACAGAAATCCCCACGTTAAAGTACTCATTTAGAGTTACCCAGAAAAGCTGAAGATAGATTTGGATCCTGTTGAAAGCCGCTGTTTTGTAACAAGCCAGAACTAACCCTTTTGGCTTCAAAAAAAACCACCCTCCATTCCACTTAAAACAGGTTCAGTAAATGATCTGTGACCAAAAACAAAACCAAGTACTAAAAGCTGGACAAAACTGCCTACCTCACCTCCAAATTAAATGAATCTGACCTGCACACCATGCACAACAAAGCATTCCTAGAGCTCCACGGCTCATGAACGTATCAAAAAAAGGGCATTTATTAAAAAACAGTCCATTTGAAATCACTCTAATGGTGAGTTTTTCCTGAAGAGGATTCGTCTTTGTTCCCAGGTCATGCTATGCCTGTGGAACTACAGCATCCTCCTAATACACTGTGTTGTCTCTTCCCACTGCAGCCAGACTCCTGCACAAAAAACACCTCACCCCATAGCTCTGGAGAGTGCTAAAAGTAAAGCAACTGCCCCAGAAGCAGCGGGTCTGCCTCCTCAGGACTGGTCTGTATGGCAGAAAGCCCCCACAGCAAGCTCCTGGAGTTGACTCAGGGATCCCTCACGGGGTTGGTGCTGGTCCAGAGAGGGCAGAGCTGTCCCCCTGCTGCCCTTCCCCGTGAGCCGAGTTAGGTGGCCCAGCTGCCGTGCGGCCCCCGCTCTCAACACATGTTGTCTACAGATGCTTAAAAGAAAGCTGGGCTTTGCTATGCCTAATTCCCAGGCCTTGCCTCAAGCAGCCAAGGCAGCCACACCATAACGCTTTCAAAATAGCAGTCCGGTATCAGCCTTTGTGCCAAAAAACCACCTTTGCCTGGGACAAAAAGCCTCCAGTTTGAGTGTTCCCAGAACCTGGTTGGGCATGGTGCTCCCATCATTCTCAGGAACAGGCACAGGATTTGGCTGGCCACTGGTGCAACTGGATCCAGCAGTGTTTTCTCGTCTAAAATCTTTTCCTGGAAGAGATACCGCCTTTTTTAAAATTTTTTGCTTTCCCCCAGCTTTGTAAGTAATCCTGTTCTTCACTCTCTGCTATCTTGGCACCTTCCGAACAAAATCTGACACTGAGGAGCAGATCCCTTTTTTTCAAATAACAAATGGAAATACATTTTTGCTGCAGCCTTCCAATCCACACAGGCGACACTGTCAAAATGCTCTGAACTTTTTTTGGAAGCAGCAGATGACTACAGCTGGTTAGCACAATTATAGCCGTTGTGTAATGCTTGGATCCTGTGTCGTTTCATTCATTCTATTCATCAAACTCTGCATTAGGCTGTGGGGGAAGATCTGCCTGATGGTAAATTTACATTTTTTCCTATGTTGCTGTTATTTCTCATAGCTAAAGGGACACTGGCAAGTGACACATCACTTTTTAAATGTCGTTTCAGAAGTTGTTTACCCTGTAATCTACAGTATTCTCTTAGAAGCCAGAAGAATGGAGAGCTTGAGCAATTTGGCATTTCCTCACTCTTGTATATTGATTTTTTATTATTTTTTTTTTTTACTGTGGGCTGGAGGAAGTTCAGACACTTTCTACTTAAAATGCTTCACAGTGGACTTAAGGACAGAGGCCACCAATTTTCACAGCACTCCCTGAGGTAGGTAAGTATTATCTGAAAACTATCCCAGTTTCACAGGCAGGAGGAAAGCAGTCCTGGCAGAGATGGGGTGGGAGCTGTGCCAAGTTTTGTATAGAGGCACCTCTGTCCCAACCAGGGAGCTTGGAGAGGAAAGAAGAAAGAAGAACCTCCTCCAAAAAAAATGTCTTCCAAAATGACTGTCCACCCTGGAGAATGAGTAAGTCCTTCTCGTCCTGCCATCACAGTCATAGCCACCATGGTCCTGCAGGGGAACAACCAGGATGGCCCCTGTCCGTGCAGGGTGTCCAAGTCACACCAATAATGGGGAAAAGGAGTACAAAGCTGACCTCTCTCCCTCATTTTATCCCTGATTGTAGCAGGCCAAGCTGAATTTTAGTACTTTTTAGTAATTTTAGTACTTTTAGTAATTTTTTTAATAGTTTGCAATATCATCCACATTATATCAATATGGGATCAAAATAACAAAATGGGTACTGATGTTGATATCAACTTTTTATTCCATAAAACCTCCACTGTGTTTGAGCTTTCTTGATCATTCTTCAAGACAGAAAACAAAACTCTTGAAAACTTTTTGTCTGCCATGCTCAAGATGGAGGTTTGGGGAAATTTTGAAAACTTTTTTGTCCCTCGAGGCTTTCACAGGAAAAGTGGAGAACTATATGAAGGAAAATATATTTCTAAAAGGATTTTGATACTGTTACAACAAATGAAGTAAAAAAAAAAAACAATAATGGGAAGGCATTGAAGGAAGAAAAAGGGAAGGAACATAGTTTACAGATGCTGTTCCCTGCTTTTCTTCCTCTTTTTGGTCTTCCTATATTAAAAATAAGCAAGTAACCAAAAATAAAACAGAAATGTTTGAGCTTTTGTAGCTCCCCTCTGCATGATTTTCATTTAT
Source organism: Tichodroma muraria (assembly GCA_013390105.1). Lineage (NCBI taxonomy): Eukaryota > Metazoa > Chordata > Aves > Passeriformes > Sittidae > Tichodroma > Tichodroma muraria. The sequence continues at coordinate 75,481 of WAAG01051541.1, forward strand.
TGTTCCTTTTCTTCCCCTCCATTGTTCAATCCGTAGGACTGTATACTTTAAATTCATTTGGGCAATTAAATTAGTGAGAAAGCAGAGTTCCATTAGGCTGGATCAGAAAATGAGTGTCGGGGTTTTCACACATCCCAGGAAGTGACAGAAGGACGGTGACACCCAGCACCAGCCCCTGAGGGACCCAGTAGCCCGAGATGCCCCTGCACACCCAAGATTCACCTTGTGCCACGTGAAGCAGCCATCCCAAGCAGTGACAAGTTGTTGCCAGCAGCGTCCCTGGGTTCCACTGCAATAAAGATTATTTATGCACCATGGCTGCTAAGTGCTACTAAACACAAAAACAAATGACACTGTAGTCTCAGACCACTAAATTTGTCTCTCTGCTGTACATATCCTTTGCTTTCCCTTTGGCTGCCTTCTTGCTAGCTGTAAATTGCATAATTCATTCTCTCCGTTGTTTTATAGTTTTGTGGTGAAATTCAGATTTATCATCATTAAATATTGTTATCACTGTTTATGCAATGACGCAAACTGTCTGAAATGTGTCTCAGACTCAACGCTGACATCTAACCTCAGGAGAAGATGGGACTCTCCAGACCAACGCAGACCCAGCCTACAAGCCAAGTAATTGGGATGAAACTGGAGAAAGCTATTGTAATCCAGGACATAGGGAGTGAGGGTCATTACATGTTTAATTCTGCTTCTCAAAACTGCAATGTACAGCTTGTCAAGAAACGAGCCTCTTAGGGCTTTTAATATTAGTTAGCAAGGATTTTTTTTCCCCTTGAAACACATATAAACCAAAGATATTGTAGATGGAACTGTGTCCAACAGGGGGACAAAAGACTCATTTCTTCTTTGAGTCTATCCTCTTCTCAGACTCTGGTAAAACTGCAAACTAGAAACCTTTCCATTTTGCAGGGTTATTTCACGGCCTGGGTGCTGGGGACCAGCTCTCTGTGCTCCAGGACCTGCCATCTCCTGGATTCAAAACCCAGGAAAGCCATTGGTGTGGGGCCATGTGCTGGTAACCCCCAGAACAAAGACCACAATATGGTGAGGTGATGGGACAGTGGTTTGTAGGGCGAGAGGGACACACTGCTCCCTCTGATGCTCACTCTGTGTCTTGCTGGACTGGGGTGACCTGCAGGACATTGCATTTAGCCCCACTGAAGTCACACCACAGATTAGCAGGTCTCCAGGAAAGCTGTGAAGTGCTGGGCTGTCAATCTCTTAAGGCTGGCCCTGCCTTAGCTGGTTCATAATAATGTCATCATGAAAGATTAAGATGTTGCAGCTTGGCGAAAAGCAACGATAGTGCAATAAATCCCTCCATCGTGGCATTTCCTCTGGCTGGTTGTCTGTGCAGCCATTTCAGGCTGCTCTGAAATGAATTTCAACATTCTTGTAGGCACTTATCTCACCAAAGTGAGATTTCCTGGGGATCATCAGGGAAGGAATGAAGACAGAAGAAATACGGCTAAACCCCGGCACTTAAGACCTGAGCCCTCCCTCGTTAATGCTCTTCGTGTAAATCAGGAGGAATTCCACTTTCATCGAGGGAATTATGGCAGTGATATACTGTTAGTAAAAAGAGACTCAGGTGTGAGTCCTTCTAGTTGGGCTTCTTTTATTCATTTTTACAAAAGGAGCCCCTGATCCAGTAGATGGCTGTGCTCAGCTTTTGGGTATAAGCATTCTCGGGGTAGAGACATGGGACAGACAAGAAGCATAATTGCTGCATTCTTAGACTTTGTCTTGTATACAAAAGTTTCAGAATCAAACTTTAGTCAGTTCAGAGGGAAATTACAGTCAGAGTCACAGGCAAATACTAGCACAAAAATGCTCAAAAAAGCATGTTCTTTGATGCAATTAACTGGAGATTGAATTTCCTTTCTGTTGAGGGAAGTTATTTTTTCCTCACTTTCCAACAAGTAAAGTTGAGGCCTGAAGTCTAAAGCAGATAAAAATAATATAAAGATTTGCTGTATCTAGCAAAAAAAAAAAAAAGTGATGGGGTCTGAATTTAGGGAAGGGCAACAGATACGGAACAAAATGCCATGGTGGAAACAGCCATCCCACAGGCCAACAAATAGAGAACAAAATGCCATGGCAGAGAAAACCATCCCGCAGTGAATACAACCAGCTGGGTTTCTGGATGCTTTGTAAAATTTTATTGTGAAATGCACAGATGATGAGCACAGCTGCAAAACATCAGGAGTGTTTATCATGATCTCCCAGAGCGTTCTGGGTGTGTTCCCCTTTGACACTATTTATGTAGGCTTAACCTAAGCTGATTTCAATGGAGACATCAAAATTGTTTCAAGGTGCATCCTATTATATACAGGATAAGCTTGTGGCTTAAGGTTTCTCTCCCCTGTCTTATGTGGTGTTTATCAGCATGCAAAGGACAGCTGAATGAAGAAGTAGCTGATAGCATCTGACTAACTGGCTGCTGTTGCTGAAGCAAGTAAAAGATGTTTCTGGCACTCACATGAGTATTAAAAAGGGGATTAAGCAGATTTTTGGGGTGGAATTCAGGCTGAAAAAAAAAAAATCAGTAATCCATCCTTCTAAGCCTAAACAATACAACAATCTTAAAGCAAAGGGCCTGACTCTTCCCAGCATTATTTGTTTTACCTGAATTTGAGGCCTTCCCACTGACATGCTGGTGTGCTGTGAGAATAGCACAGCCAAGAATCACATTCCCCCCTGTGATGTGTTTCACCTGCTTGTGTTTCCAAAGGTTTATCATGATCACCTGCATCCTATAACATACAATAATCCTCTAATTTTTTCAGGCAGTTCGCAGGCATAAATGTTGTCGCAACTGTGGCACAAACCTGTTACATTATAGAGGAGGAGTTACTGTAGAAGCCTGTTCCAAATTTCCTCATATATCTTGCTAAAAATTAAAAAAAAAAAAATCTGCGTGTTTTATACTTCCTGATTTTGGCAAGCAGTGAAAGCATCAAAACACTCCTAAGGAAGCTGATTTTGTAAATTCCAGCTCATGACAGGGAGAGAAAGGGAGCAAGAATATTGGGTGAGGATAGCTACAGACAGCTACCTGCCCAAAGAGAGGTTTCATAGCAGCACTTCGAGGAGTAACTTACGAAACGCTGTTAGAAAATAAAGTTACATAATTAACTCTGTTATACTTCAGTAAAATCTCTGGAAGGAAAATAAAAGTAATTAAACCACAGTATTAATCTTATCAGCAATCCCTCCTCTCCCACACTAAGACCTTGTGACAGCTTTACTTAGTCTTCATTAAGCATTTTCAAACAGCTCATTGCTAACAGTGTCTGCTATAACTGTGAATTCCCTATAGCACTCTCACAGCAGCAATGCCAGATTTTAAGAGTGAGGGAGTACTGGGACAGACACTGTTTGTAATCTCTAACTCAGGTCCCAAAGCTCCTCAGATTGAGCTGTTTACATTGTACTTAGGCAGATATTTTTCCCCTCTGAGACTCACAA
>WAAG01051541.1:79007-100202 GCA_013390105.1 Tichodroma muraria
TCACAAATTGCTTAACAGAAGTCACAACACCTGTTTTTTGGGGGATTTTTAGGAGCTGAAGTACAGAGTACAAAAAGATTTACTAAAACCACTTTGTTAGAAATCTGGGGGTAGAAATCAAAACTTTTAAATGCAGTCTCCTACCTAATCAGCAGAGAAAATGGCTTCCTGGACCTAAAAAGTGAAACTTCTATCTCATTCTTCCAGAGCTGCACAGAGAAGGAATTTCAGTTCTTCTGGTGCTGATAATTGTTTGTTCTGCGAAGCCATATTCCCTTCAAACCATCTCAGCCCAGGTAGTCGCCATAGGTATGACAGTGTTGGGTTCCAAACCAGCCCTTCGCAAGGCAGGTGCTGGGCTTTGTGCAAATTCCATCGATGACAATGGACTTCAGGTGAGAGAGATCTTTGCCTCTCCTTTGCTGTCAGCTTGCAGTAGTACTTCTGATCACAGACCAGTAAAGAGCTAAAGGCAGTCCCTGGGTTTATGTCAAAACCTCTTATTAACCAGTTGTAAAAGTTGCAGTGGAGGAGGCATATTTCTGTATCCTCACTACTAATATTTTATCTTTCTGTCTTTGCAAAGTTGTTTTTACAAAGCCAGGTATTGACTGGACCCCAGCAGCTCTTATCACAAATCAAATTTTGCATTTATTTGCACTTTTGTCATTGGAAAGGAGGAGGTATTATTAATAGCAGTGCTAATGTTCATATCTGGAATTCACTTCTGGATGGAGAAACTCCTGTGCCAGTGTTCAGCCAGGAGTGAACTTTATGGTCGTGTTATCAACTCTGAAAACAGGAGATTAAGCAACAGCCGCTGAAGTGGTAACACATTTTTAACTCTATCAGAATCAGCTGCCCACCCCTCTGTATTGTTTCCCTGTAGTATCAATCTCTCATACTTGAAGCTTTCCCCAACGAAAGAGAACCACCGCGTAGCATTATTTGTAAAACAGCTCTGTCCTGAAACCTGATAGTGCATGAACCCAACCTGATAATTTATGAACTCACAGCTAAGCAAGAAACAGTTCCCCTGCAGCCCAGAGAAAATATACTGTAACATGCTAAATCTCTTTTTTAAATGTAAAATCATATTGCCATTCAGGTTTGTGGCTTTTTAAAACGTGGTTGTGCTCAGAGAAGTGACTATAAAAACGGCACACTTTTAATCAATGGACCTGCTGTCTTCTGCAGGAAATTTGAGTCAGATATGTTTCATTTATTGACAAAAATAATACCTTGGTTTTTTGTATTTTCTACTCTGCTGGCAGCATAGAAACTATACAGCCCTGGGAAAAGTAGCCAGCTCTCCTCTGGTTCATGCACCATCAACAGCCCAGGTAATTAAGTTTAACTACTGGATTTTGATTACCTGTGCGAAGAGATTAGGTTGATTTTCATATCTGGGGCTGGATTTACTGAGCTACTGGCTAGAAATACTGGGCCACTTTTGCCAGTGGTACTCAGGTCCCTCAATTGCAGCTGGAAATCTGACCCTTCATTTTCTCCATGCTTGCCCACTTCAAGCAGGGATCTCTGCTCAGTGGTGACCACACCACACAACACACAGACTTGGAACAGGCACGTGTCCCTGCACAGAGGAGGAATAGCTGCCCTGGAGCAGCAATGTACCCACCCTGACACTGCTACCCACTAGCTGTGTGAAAAAATGCCATGTTTGGGATCTCAGGTACCAGACAGGGCATGTACCCCTGCCTCACCTCAGCTGCAAAATAAATTACATGCTCTTGTATCACCGAGACACCTGGCTGGATCATCTAGGTGGCAAATACTGGGGTAAAATGAGTCTCCAGCCACCAGCAGCTACAGAAAATGACCCCTAGTCTAATTCATTCTGCATGGACATGTAATCAGTACTAAACAGGGCTGGGTAACCCTCTCAAACCACGCCATCCCTCCTGCTGACACAACCTTGCCATCGCGCCCCGGCTGTGAGTGCTCACCCACATCTGTCACACATCCAGCTACTTTCAGGAGGACTTAGCCAACAGGTGGACTGAACTGCCAGTGCATTTCATCTGTCCTGGCTCATTTTGTTTGCTGTGCCAAAGCAATTCAAATGAAATTATCCTTTCAAAACAGTTTCCAGATTAAAAGATCTCCTAGCTGCAAATGAAAGCCATGCTGTCACCCAACAAGCCAGCTGCTTGTTTGCAACACTGGAAATAAGCGTGCTGGAAGCAGACAAGAAAGCTTTCAAGTCAGTCCATTGTTGACTGCAAGAAATGATGAAACTGCAATTACTCTGCATTTTCCAGCTAAACCAAAGCAGGAAGCTCCCATCCTGATGGTTTGAGTTACCATCCCCTGCCTGAGGAAGGGCAGTTCTGCATGAAAAATCCACGTTTGCCACAAGCAAATACACTTTACACATGGTATTTTGCATGGAGAACATGGGGAGCTGGCTCTGCAAAGCTGAACATCAGCTTTCACCCATTCAGCAAGGCTGAGGAATGATGTCAGTGCTTGCCAAACACCTTTGCAAACTAGAAGAGTTTCTGCAATTTCTGTGTAAGGTAGATGTCTATGTGGATTCACTCTCATGGGCTGTGACTGATCACTAAATTAAGATCCTCTACAAAACCTTAAACCTGTAACTGAATTTTGCCTTTCTGATTTCATGCAGAGCTTGACATTAAACACAACTGTCTTAGGTAGCTAACTACACTTGTCCCTGATATTTCATTATGACAAATGGGATGTATTTCCATCACTTATCATAAGATCAACAGTGCAGCCAAGCAAGTGTTAGCTTATTTATTGTCAGCCAGGGGATGGATGGTCTTAAGTGCCTCCTTAATCAAAGGGATGATTCCTTAACAAAGTCTCTTCTCACAGATGAAGTGTCCGTCTTCAATCTTTGTCCATCACTCTATCAATTTTGTCAATCACGCTGATTGTGGTCATGTGCAAAATGAGTTTGTTCTGGATGATCCAAATACTGCAGTAAAACAATACCAATTTTTAGCTTTTTCTTGCTCGAGAGCATTGTTGGTGTGATTTTCCTCCCTTGATCTGACAGGCCCAGATGTGACCAGGTGGTCCTTCCTCCCTCTCACTGCATGGCCCTTCCTCATGCATCTGCTGTGTTTGCAGGGAGAAGATGAGCTTGGTGGGGCAATCACACATGGAAACCCTGCTTGGCCTCAAAAACCAGGACCAGACTAGACTGGCAGAGCTGGGTCTGTGTGCTACGTCCTCCCCCGCCTCTCCTCCCCCTGCACCGTGCTATCCCAGAACTGGCTTTGAAACGGCCATGGAATTACCTCTTCACACTACAGTACTTTGGCCAGACTCAAGAAATATACTTCTCTGGTGAAGGTCTTTTCCAATATTCCCTGCAAGAAGGAGCCCATGGGCAGCCCTGGCTGGCCAGGGCAGCTGCATTAGTGGCGCTGCCACCAGCACCCCTATAAGGCTCGTCCTGGTGCTGTTTGTGCTTCTTGGTCACCTTTATTTGTTTAAGAGGCCAGACAAGGCAAACATTTGTGATGTCTTGTTTATTCTGTGGCTTTCACTGGAGCATATTAAACTCATCATTGCCTCATATAAGCCTGAGATAGGCATTTTTTTGCTGGCAAGTGTTGACAGTAAGTAACAGACACTCTGCCACAAGGTAACATGTTTATATACTGGTGCGAATGCCTGGTGGATTTTATTCCTGTAAAACTATCACAGATAAAGAAGCTACTATCAGATAAGTGACTATAATAAATGGCCACAATTAGTGCTCTGCTGATGAGACTACTCGGTGGTCTCTCTGCTCTGTTTTAGACAAACCCCAGGCCCAGCTTTCTTAGTATAAATGGAGACAAGAACCATGTAAAATAACATCAGCTTCTCTTGATTTCTGGTGGTGTTTTACCAAAATGCCACTGCTAACTGAATCGAAATCTCATTGTATTTATCTTCCGAGGACATAAAAATGGGAAAATCAAGTCAGAAATAGAATAAAGATGTTCATTTATGTGTACACACACACACACACACACACACACACACTTACTGACTCCTTGCATGTTTCCCCTCTTTTAGGTCTTCGGGTTACACAGTGGGATTTGGTCCCAGCTGGCATTAGTGCTCACTTTCTGTTTGATGTCACTGGAACTAACTTTAAGAGTCAGGGCAGTTGGAGAGGCACCACCCTGCTGCTGCCACCCCAAGTGTGGAGTGAGAGATGCCCAGGATGCTTCCATTCCCCAGCTACGTGTCCTCCCAGGACACAGGAGGGAGCAGGGTCTTCCCTGTTCTCCCCATGCACCTGGGAGCTTGCTGAACCAGCTCGGGCACTGCAAGGGAGGCTGGGCCACCACAGTGCAAACCTGGGTGCTGCCACCTCCACCCCAACACCCATGGGGACAGATGCTGTCTGTTCTCAGTCTTGAGTCAAACACTGGTAGCAGTCCAGAGGCCCTGATACACCTTAAGAATGTGTTTGTATTCATACAGCATTTACTGCCTAAGTCCATGGATCAAGTCCCAGACATGAGACCATGTTTGTCCAGACAAAATAATTTCCATTGAACAGCCAAAGTCCTCCACAAAACACCCACTATCACATCCATGATACCAAACCTCATCTCACCTTTGCCAACAAGAGAATGCAAGAATTACAATAAAAGAAGCACTGCCACCCTGGAGCTGTACAGAGCCAAGCCCCAGCCAAGCTTCACATCCTCCTGTACCTCACTGGTGAAAAACATTAATTCCTGAGCCACTCTCAAGGTCTGTAGTAGTGATAAGGAGCTGTTGTATCAGCTTCAGTCCAACCCCATTTCTCTTCCATCACCTGTAGATTAAGCTCATGCTGCTTCATGAAGTCTTTCCACAGTCGCTGTTCTAAAGGCATAGCTGTGGATATCATTGCAGCTAGTCCTCAAAAATGGGAGCCGATAATTTAGGCACTTTGGGTCTTTGAAATGCGTTTATGCTCTTGCACAGTCTCATCATTTATAGAATGACTTGTATTTACAATGGACTGCTTCTACATATAGACAGATATGCCTGTTTGTACGTGCATGTCCTCACTCCAACACACACTCATGGATATCTGTATGAATGCGCTGAAAGAGATTTCCGACGTACTTTTACTGTCATTAAAATAATGATAATAGAAAACTCAAAGGCAATGCTTGTGAAGCACAGGCCGTGATCCTTTTGAGTTATTTTTCATCTGTAACTACACATTTTGTTCATGAAGTGTCAAAATGGCACCATCCAGCACAGCCTCCTGAAGATGTCTCTCGATCTGTCTTCAACCCCCTCCTGAAATGCGACGACTTCCTCAGAACCAGCTAGTGGGAAAAGCTCTTCCATAAAATCATGCTCCTACTGGGTTTTATACTTCTACTGGATTTTATATTTCCTAATAAGAGAATTTGCATTGCATGGTAGAAGAACCCATACACACTGCATCCCAGGAATTAAATGCTTGTGCACAGTAGGATTTATGGTGATTCTTTGTATTCCCATTGCCAGAATATCTCATAAACTCACAAAAGTTATGCAGGCAGGCATCAGTGTGTTTACCTTTTCATGAGCTTAAAGCTGATTTATTTGACCTCTGAAAAACAGGATAATAGTCCTTGTTGAAAACTCCATGGAGTCCAGATTAAAGGAAGACTGTTGAGTAGTTTAAGCCCCAAATCTGAACTGACTTTGACTATCGTAATTTGACTACAGTGTTCACTTAATTCTCTTGAAACCAGTATACGGTTTGTGCCCATCTATCCAATTTATGTGTTCCTGTAGATTTTTGAATGCATAAAGCCCTGAGACTTCCCAGTGAAGTGACTCAGATGAGACAGCACATTACAATAAATAAAAACAAAAGTTCTACAGAGTCAACACTGCTCTAAGCACAAAAAGTCCATGTGGAGCTTTGCATCCCAAAGGCAATGATTACTATTAAACTGGTAAAAATTTCCTTGGAGAATGCAGGGTCTTAGAGAAGAACAAATCATTTCTCTCAGTGACTTGTCTTTATAGGTCATTTTGTGAGTGGGTTATGTGCATGAGGCAGAAATCTTCTCTGTATTAGCTGTTTATGACAATTTACAATCTTCACATCAAAAACAAAACAAATGGGAAAATCAATAGGAAAAATTAACTAATTTTCCCCCACCCTGGCCCAGGCCTGGATTGCATGCCAATAGACAAGGAAAGTCAACAGACGCATTTATTTCCCAGTATCAATTTCACCTGTGACAGAAGAGCCAATTACTTACCTGCAGCCCTAAATCTATTTATCTGCAGCACCAAATCTCATTCAAAGTACCCAGAGGTATTACCAGCCTCCGGGCGCTTAAATAGATCATCTCCAGCCTTCAATTCCATTGAAATGCACTTTTAAAGGCTAAAGACTTGGATCCATGAATGAATGGCTTACTGAGGGGAGGGAAGCAGGGTCCCCTGGTAAGCAAAGACACAGGCTGCCACCCGTGCTAAGTGAGCACTTCACACAAAACACCGAGGCTCTTTTGCCTGCTCTGTGCCTGTGTGGGGTACTGTCAAGGTTAGGAGCTCACAACAGGAGTTTCATCCAAGTGTGGCTCATGCCAAGCCCTCCTGTTCCCATGGAGAAGGAAGATGACTTCTGTAATCAGAAGACCTCATTCTTGGATGAAATCAGGGATTACCTGCACTGTTTAGACTCTGCAGATCTTCCTCAGCCACAAAAAGAAAATGGTTTGACTTAATCCTAGAAATGCCTGATATTTCCCACTCACTATTCTACTGGTGTTATTAGTCCCCATGATTGTATAGGAGTCAACAGGTATACAAATCCTTTCAAAAAAATCTGAAACTACTGGAAAACTGGATATTTTTATGGAATCAAGTAGGACATGCAAGATGATGGGGGAGGAGGGGAAGATATTTCCAAGGACTAGAGAAAAAAAAGCTTTACTTTTCACCTCTCCTTTCCCTGTTCTGGCCTTTCTACTTTTTAAATCTCATATATAAGTATTTCTGAGTCAGCATTCTGCAAAGCCATGTTTTAGTAAATTGAAGAGCTATTAAATACAGCTCTAGAAATTAAAATAGCTGTTGAGTTCTTCCAAAAATGCCTCCTTAAATGACAGTTCAGGAAAACATCATTCACCTTAATGGAGAACCACTGTAATGGAGCAAGAAGCAACTTGGAAGCAGAAGCAGCAAAGACGGGAAGACATGGTTCAAGTTCCCTCTTATATTTTCTTAGGAAGAAAAACTATCTTTTCATAAGTAGCTCACACACAGTCCCAGCCAGGTCCACATAGATTTAGACAGGACTTGGTTCAACCTCTCCCCTCTTCCCTTGTTTTTATGTCCAAAAAAAAAACCCTAGGAAAAAGTGAGTTTGGCAGAGGTGCATGCATATATATCTTAGGACACAGAGAAAACCATATTAATGCTGGTGGCTGGATTGATTTGTGCATACAGGGGCTGGGAAAGGGTCCCTACACTCGTATCTGTTTCCTGAGTCTTCACTGTAACCTGCTGAAGGTTGCAGCTCTGTTTGAACCCAGAGCTAATTCACAATACACCACAAAATGTAATGATATATTCCATTGCACGGGTGCAGTAAAGGCACTGTTTAATACCCTGCCTTAATTTCAGGCTTTAAAAAATGATGGCCAGAGAGGTGAAAGAGAGGTGTCTTTTTCATGCACAAGCCAAGTCAGCCAGGGAAGGTGAAGTGCCTGTTTCTCAGCACCAGCCTGGGTTAATCCATTTCATTGGCTTTGATTCTTGGCCTGGATTTACACTAAGAAGTGTTTGAAGTCAGTCAAATGTCCAAACAGGTTGCAAATGTGACTGGGTTTAAACAACAAAAATGTGTCTGCAATATTTGTTTGTGATCCAGAAGCTCCACGCATTAAAAAAAAATTAAAAAAAAAAATAAAAAAACAAAGACATCCTTTTACAGTCTGGACCTTGGTGGCTGATTTATTAGCTTTCCTGTTTTCTTCAACATGTTCAAGTTGCTAAAAACCCATCGTGTTAAGCCTAATGTGTCTGGCATTCATCTTCACCTCAGTACCATCTGCAGTAAGAAGCAGCAGATCCCTGATCCACAGCTGCAATGCCTCTCCAGGAGTCTCTACCAGTAAAAAAATAAAATAAAACAAAAATAAAAGGAAAGGATGAGCAGGATGAGCCTGCCTCCAGCTTGGGACAATTCCTTGGTCCTATGTTCCTTGATAATCACAGTAAGCTGTTGCACTTTCATTTTCTTATGGGAATGGTGAAGGGCTTTCTGTTTTAATGAGCTCATAACCTGACAAATTACAGAGTTTTTTCCAGTTTCTGTGGGAAGTATCTGTTCTTTTTATTTCTGCAATAGTGAAATTAAGCTGTGAGCATTGGGTAAACAGTTAGAAAACAGTTAGAAAAGTGTCTTATGATCACTTGCCCCAGTGAAGTTCTTATGCTCAGTGACATTTCCTTTCTACAGCTTCTCCTCTGTTCCAGTCTTGGTGGAAGCACCACTCTGATGACAATAACAGGAGGGAAAAGGGCAAATTTTGCTTGTATGCCTGTGAATGAGCAGCTGAAGCACCATTCACCCCATAACATTCAGACTCAAAAATTTTCTTAGAGCTTTCTTGAGAGGACCAAAACACTGACCCAGAGTCATGTCCAGAGGGACTGCTGCAGGCTGCCAGGGAAGGGGGTATAAAAGCAGGGTGAGTTACTAAACAACCCCTCCCTCACACTGTCCTGCCTCTAACAACTTCTAAGTCTTCCCATGCCTGATGTGTTCACATCCTTGGTGTCCCTGTGTGAATTTCTGACACAAATTCGTTGTCTCCCTTTGAGTTTTATCTTCTAGCATCCACTAAACCCTTGGAAAGGCTTCCCCTTTTGTTGGCCTTCACCCTGGTTCCTGTTAATTCCATTTGAAGGCCCCTTGGCTGTGCACAGAAATGTGTGTCCATCTCTCTGAGTCCTTTCTCGTTTCTGTACTTGAGTGGTAGCACTGAAGTGTAGCCTTAGTCAGGCTCAGAGGATTTTCAAGCCTTTCCAGAGGTAAAAATGGCAGGGGAGGGGGTGGCAGCTATACCATGGGAGAGAAGTGAACCCTGTGTGTGTGCCCCACAAGCTGAGAGCTCACAGCTGGCTGAAGAATCAATTTTCTAAGTAAGAAAATCGCAAGCACTTGGCCTCATGCACAGATATTCTGCAAACAGAAAAAGGAACTGTAACCTCTGAAAGTATTATGCTGTAAGTAGTTCTGTATGCAGGTCCATTAGCAGCAAACATGTTGAAGGAAGTTATTATTGTGGTAATTTTATTGACAGAGCTGGAAAATCCCTTTGTATCACTTCTCTCATTCTCTTCACTTTTTACTTTGTTCTGCACACGCACAGTAGTACCTCTCCTAATTTGGGCTCTCTAGGTTAAGGCAAGCAATGTAAGAACTGCAATGATTAAAATTGTGCAATAGAGTTGACAACCAAAAATTCCCTCAGGAGCAATTACTTTAATACCTTTACTTTAAAAAAAAACAAAAAAAAAGGCAAGCATTCTGGGAAGGAAAGGTGTGAAAAAATATTTAATAGGCAACAAGAGAGCTTCATTTGTAAAAAATCAAGAATTCATCTCGGTGGAGCTTGCTGAGATCTTGAGGGACTTTATTGCATGGGAAAGAAAGAGTGGAAATCCATCTCAGCCAAATTTGAAAGGGAGCATCAGTACCATTTACCCTAATTTCTGACTTTATCAGCATGAAAGATACCAGCTGAGATGTGGTTAGATTCACTTTGAGACATTTGTAGTAAAGTGAGTCTAAATATAAGTGACAGGGATATTCAGTGCCTTGGCATATACCCGGGAGTGTGTGTTGCAGCAGGGGTTTTGGCCATGCAGAAGAGCTGACAAAGTGCAGGACAAAATAATTACATTTGAGATGGGGAGTTCCTTACTGTTCCTTTAACAGCATAGGAGGAGACTGGAACTAGATATGTAGGAAACTGCTTTACAAAATCAAAGATACTGATTTGGAATAGAAGCGTTTCATACAGAAAGTGCTGGGGGCATCTGGTAAACAGCCTGAAACTGGATAGCTGAACTTGGACTGCAACATTTGGGGATAAAGTTGGTGACAATGAGTTTTTTAACAGGATTGAGAGCAATCTGGATTTTTGAGCATGATGAGATCTGATGAAAAGCACCAGGAGGGAGCTGAATGTACAATTATTGTTATTATTAGAAGCAATATTGCAACACTGATATTATGAACAAATCAGCAGATGGCAAATGCCTTTCAGTGAAGGCAAAGGCAAAATAATGTGTCTGGTAGCAAGGAGGGAAGCTAATGATTATGTGCTAAATGAAACAGCCATTCAGCATGCTGGTCAGGAAAAAACATTTGGGAGTCATTGTGGAAAAAACATGGAAACCATTAGCCCAGTTCAGAGTAGCAGAAAAGGCAAAAGCAAGAGAGGCTTGTTTCTCCTCGCGGTGTTGCTCCTGCACGATGCTCTGGTTGTGTGCCCTGTTTCTGAGCTCTCCTTGTGTTGCAGATGTGTTCACATTGACCACAAAAGCAGGGGTCCCATTCAGATGGGCAAGGTGTCCCCGTACCCAAAAGGAGAGTCCCTGCTCCAAGGCATTTAGGGTAGAAATCTCAAAAATGCCAGAGGTAGTCAAGGGGGAATCCCTGGCTGTCCCACTGGGGGCACAGGACTCTCTTGGCCATCCAAAGGCAGAGTAAAGGAAGCCCTTCTGTCTCCAGCATTCTGGGAAAGGCAAACCAGCCAAGGCAGCCAGCAGTACCAGGCAGAGGTCACAGCTCAGCACCTCCCGGCTCCCTCCGCCCATGGGGTGAGAGGGCAGGATGTTGTCTCACAGCACCCCAGCCAGAAGGTTGAGGTCACCGTTGCCATGACCTGAGCTCGCACCCTCCCAGAGCCACATGGACCAGCTTTGCCCGGGATAGATGTTTCATTTCTGAGCCAAGCCTGTTGAAAGGGTGAGTGAAGCTCCTCTCCGCATCCTCAGTGGAAAGAGGAGCACAGGGCTGAAGCTGGATAGGAAGGAGGTAACAGTGAGGGAATCCAAAAAGTTGATTTTAACTGTGTGATGGGGATTATCTCCACAGCATTCGAAGGGTACAAACCAGGGCTTTATTTGCCATAGTATGACACAACTGCTCCAGCTCTAGCTGCCCACAGCTTCCCCTGTTTCAGCAGCAATTTCTGTCAAGCCTTTCTGACTGCCTGGGACAGACCCAAGCCATTAGCACAGAGGTAGATGACTTTTGTTTGCTTTTCTCCTGATCCTTTTTTTTTTCTCCAAGTGGGCTCTACTGCTAAACTCTAGGAGTGCTTTGCTCATTTAAAAACAGAAAGGTCTGACTCCAGTCATCTTTTAGTGACTCACTTGCAGCCGGTTTTCCCACAAAAATAAGCAAACTGGAGAAAAGAGTCAGAGCCTAAGCCCTTTATGGGAGATTGATTGTAAAGCTGGTGGCAACGTGACAAGCTGATTTGTGGTGGCTCCTCAGAGATTGTTTGAACTGTAAACCTCAGTCACATTTATTTATTGTATCAATGCAGGTTTGTCACGACCAGCCTGAACACAAATGCTGCTATCTCGTGCCCTGACCGTGGAATGCCAGGCACGGGGAGGGCGCAGGTGTGTCTGCGTGTGGGTACGTGTGCATTCATACGTCTGGGACACACTGTGCATTCCCTCTTGCCCCCAGTTATCCTCTCCTCTGCTCCAGTGCATGCTGGATCGGGAGCTTGGCTTGCTGACACATTTGGTGATGCCACAGCTTTCCATGTCAGCCTGAGGCTTCATGGCTTCTTCACAGCAACCTGGACCCCTTCGCAAGGCTTGGTTCCCTTCACTGTCGTCTTTTTCCAGTGATAGCTGCAGCAGCTGTTTGTTCTTCCTCCATAGCATGTGGTTGCCAGGAAGCCTGAGGGGCCCACTAGTCAATTTCCATGCTTGGATCTAGGTCTGCATCTGCATCATATTCTCTTGAAACAGTAGTCACATAGTGGATCTTTCTACCTACTACACAGACATGATTTAATGTCTTCCTCAGCAGCACTAAGCTCATCTGCTATAACATGAAATCGTAAGAAGGATTGGCTCTTCTCTCATTAATGTAATCACTTTAGAGTAGTTGATATGTCCTGTACACAGCTTGTGGTGTAGAGTTTTATGGCGTATTCCTGCACCTCCATATAAGTCTAAACTGGTCATAAAAGATAATCACTTATTGAAGAAAAATATATTAACATTGCTGAAACTAGGACACAAAGCGATTTTCATAGCAACGAATGAATAAACGCCTTGGCAGAAGTCCTACTTTTCTTTGCACAGAAAAATGCAGATAAAAGGGAAAATTCTATACCCTTCCACCACCTCTTTCTTATCTTTTACTCTGACCTTTTACTCTTTCCTTCCTTCCCTCATCAGCGGTGATCAGAACCATAATAATAATGCTGAAAACTCTGCAAGCCTCTTACTGGCACCGAGGACCCCTGGATTCACAGGCTAAACATTCTGTGACTCCAATGGCAGTCTTGGAAATGTTTTTGCCATTCTTCTAGAGGCATCAGTCCACTAGGAAAATTAGTAATGTTGAGAAGCAGGACTGTGCTGTACCTACCTCGAGTACCAGAAAGCAGCACTGAGGCAGACTCTGGTGCTGAGTAAAGCTTGTCTAGGCACAAAATTAGATTGGGTTAAAAAGACTACTGTATTTCTGCTCTCTTCTGTTTATATGCCTCATATCAACACAGTATTTTAGTATGTGATGTCTATTTATATATTTAACAGTTGTTAAACTGCTGTGCAAAGCACTGTCTGGATATTTTTATTTTAGTTTAAAAGTGAGTCAAAATACAGTTATATGTGTAGCATGATTTAAGACTACCAGGGTTTCCAGTGCAAAAGGCTAAATCCAAAACAACTTGTTGAGAAATTGTGGATGTCCTTCTTCTAGAAGCGTTCAAGGCCAGGTTCGATGAGGCTTTGGGCAACCTGGTCTACTGGGAGGTGCCCCCCATTCATGGCAGGAAGGTTGGAACTAGGGAACCTCTCTCTTTAAGGGCCCTTCCAACCCAAACCATTTTATGATATTTACATAGACCCACCTTGCCCATAGCCACGAGGTCCTCCCTTCATCTGAATTATGCATCCCACAAGGAGTCCTTCACAGTAGGACAGGATTATAAACACTTGCAGGGTAATTTCCAGCAAGGCTACAGTAGGAACAAATTTGCCAGAGTTGGAAAAATGAATCTGTCATCACAAGATCAGTATTTGCAAGTAAAAGTGTTCAAGTTTAGCTTACGAAATTGTTTGCCTTGGCTTCAAGTCTGTCACTGTTAATGGATATTTTGTATTTCAGAAGCACAGAAATGAAGGAGCGTGTACTTCCATCAATATTTCAACAACCTCTGGCTTTGGAAATAAACAGCCCATCTCTCCATTTTTTTTGCTGTGCATATGTAAAAAATGGCATGATCTCTGCCATTTCAACAGGTGGCTTCTCACTGTAATGTGCTCCAGGTGCTGCACAGGTCTCTGTTGTGCTTCTGCAGTCAGGCACCTCCATGAGCAAAGCAAGCTCAGCTCTCACACAATAATGTTGACAGTGCAATCCAAAAGTCAAAGTTTTGAAAAAACAGTGCCAAGCAAATGGATCCTCACTGGAAACAAAAACCAAATACAGCAGCTGAAAGCCGGATTCATTTCACATGCCTGAGTAAGAACAAACTGAATCTGTCAGTCAGCAAAGGGCAGTTAACAAGGAATTGTCTCGCAGGAACTCCACACTCTGCCATGGATGAGAACGTTTTACCTCAGTCAAGCATGGGATGCCTATGCATTTTCACATATCAGTCCCAGGTAGTAAGAGAAAATTAGATCAATTACAAGATTCATAATAAAAAGTAAGTATGTATTGCTTCACGATCACTAGATCTCTCAGGTGACACTGTCTCATTGGGGATTACAAGGATAGGGTTGTTGCCCCAGATGAACCTCCTTCAATATCCTCTTAGGCATTTCAGATGAATCTCTCTTCAAGGGACAAAACAAATCTGAAAGAAAAACAACTGTTCCCAGAAATACTCTTTTACAGAAGGTACCTCCTGCCTTTTAGCAAGGCTGTTTTGAGGGGAGCAGTTGAGCAGTTGAGCCTTCTGTCAGAGATGGTCTCCAATTCACATTTGAAGGCATTAACTCCACCCTAGCTGAATCCAAGACAATGACTTTGGGCACCAAACATTGCACACAGCTAGTTAGTACCTTGCACACAGCTAGTCAGTACCCAGCCAAAAGCTTTCACTGCACTAGAGATGAGCTTAGAAAAGCCAAAGCTGCAAATAATTCAACATTCCAGAGCAACAGCAGATTAAATAATTGCTCAAGAAAAAGCGTGCAAGGCCCATTATTGGTACACAGGAACATTTTAGGAATATTTTAGTCAACTGCCTTTAAAAAAAGATGACTATGGAAGAAAAATACCCACTTAGAATTTCTTTCCTACAAGGCGCAGCCTAGGCTTTCGTTTGACTCATTTTTCTGATTACTATTCCACGCCACCCTTTTTAAACAATGTCATTCGAGGAATCTTACCTGCTGTGCTTTGTGTCAACTGCCTTTAAAATATTCTATAATGCTAAAACTTCTTTTTGAAAGGCCAAAAATTGATTAAACAAACTCAGTCTTTTTATCTACCAGCAGGCTTAGTGCTATGGCTTTTTCTTCTTGCCCTGATTCTTTTCTGCCTCATGGTTATAGAGATAGTAGAAGTGGCAAAAAAAAATGCAGACAAATTTAAGCCTAAGTAAACCTTGTTCATGATGTATCAGATCAGTGAAACTTAGGCCCGGCACTGAGACTTTCCCAGCAGAAAATCTCTAATTTTAGTTGCTGCCTTTCACAGGACGGATCTTGACATAGGCTTCCACCACTGCCGGCTCCCAGGCTGCTGGCTTCGATGAGGCTCACCACAAGGGCAGAGGTCCACACAAAGCACAGATCTGCACGGTAGGTTTGCCTCAACCTTTGCAAAGGGAAGGAAAGAGTTCTCACTGTTTCTTAGGACCGGTCTTGATGTGCCCAGTTTGAGCAATGGGATCTTTGTGAGGCTGCACTGCAGGCTGGGTCAGTTCCCACCCAACCGCATTGTGCTATCAACCACCACCAGTATTGGACTAAAAAGAGCAGGGACTGTACTGAAGTTTGGCCCAGGAGGGACAGCGAGGATCTAGTTGAAAAGACACTGACCAAAGGAGAGCTAGACAGAGCTCAAGGCTTCAGCTCCTGGCATGGAGACCACCCCGGTCGCACCCACCCCACCGCTCATGGGGATGGACAGCCTCCATGCTGGGATCCATGCGTTGCCAGGGACTTCTGGCCTGTGTCTGTGCCGTCATCAGCCAAGGGGAACCCTACAACAGCACCTTGCAAATTTGAGTGGGAAGAGGGAAAGGGAAAGTCTGATTACCTTCAAGGCAAATGGCCCTTTGATATCAAATTCCCAACCTCTCGGCATCAGCCTGCTGATCTCTGGGGCTCAGTGTGACCCCAGAGTGGGTGGGGAGCGAATCTCAAATGGTGTATAGTGACCCAGCAGTGCTGCCAGCGGGTGCATGGGCTGGAGAACAGCTCCTTTCTAATGATGAGGCTGTGGGCCAGGCCTGGGCTCGCCCATGGAAGCCTGGAGTGCTCCAGTGACACGGGCCACCTTAGGAGCTCATGCATTTCAGAAACACACTGAATAAATAAGCGGACTCGGCATCGGTAACCACTGCTCCTGTAGGAAATCTATGCAATGAAAAAGTCATCAGCCCAGCCTTTTTTTATCCGTTCTTCTCATTCCTCAACTTGAATTTCTTTCCATGCTGTGCTTTCCCGCTCCTCAGCCCTCCGCCTTCAAATGTCTGTTTCCTTCAGAGCTGCAATATTGGCCACCAGCAAGGAAGAAAAAGCTGATAAAAGATGATACACAGCTCTTACTATTCCACAGTTTTCTCTAGGCAGATTTAGAAAGGTCCCGAATGCAAAGAGAAATTAAATCAGCAGGTAGGAAGACAGATGCAAAGTGAAATTCAAGATGCTGAAAAGCTGCTTTTCTCCAGAGGTCCTACTCTTCCCTCCGTCCGGAAGACAGGAAAGAGCAGACTGCTCATGACAGAGGAGAGAAAACTTCTGAGGGTCTTTAGGGGGAACTCAATCAAAGAAATTATTTTCCCACAGACCAGAGCTGAAAAAACCTTAATGGCTTTTTCCTGATTGAAGAATAAACCGACTATTAATTTATGACTTGAAGTGTATATAACAACGTCCCAAATGTTTTCCAGTTCTGCACATACTGATGCCTATGTCTTTTCTGTTTGGGTTTGGTACTCGACAGCTAATTTAGTTAATGGGCTAAATATTCCTCATGAAGCTGCATCTTAAAAAAAAATTTTTAAAAACGGCTAATTAGAAACAAGGGCCAGCATAATGTTATATGTGTGTGCACAGAGAAG
Source organism: Tichodroma muraria (assembly GCA_013390105.1). Taxonomy (NCBI): domain Eukaryota; kingdom Metazoa; phylum Chordata; class Aves; order Passeriformes; family Sittidae; genus Tichodroma; species Tichodroma muraria. Next base: position 95,519 of record WAAG01051541.1, read on the forward strand.
CACACGTATTAGAGATGAAGCGTGAGCGCATGGTGGGCTGCAGGGAGGGTGTTTGCACGGGGAAGGCAAGGCCCCCTGTGCAGGTCACTAGCGAGGGGACAATCCTGTTCAGTGCGAGCAGTGACAGTGCAGAGGGGCTGCTGGGTGACATGAGCACACACGGCAGCGCTGCCGGGGCATCCTGCTCACTGGACTTCTGCGGAACTGATAACTTCTGCGGCTCTGGATGGCTTTGTTTGTTTAAACGAAAGCCGACGTTTTAACAGCAGTGAAGGGCAGGCTAAATAATTCCCTGGGCCGGCGAGTGTGATCCCTGAAATTAAGGGCTGCGTCTAGAAGCTGAACCCCACGGCACCTTGGTTTGTATACATCCCCTGTTTGGGTAGGCGGGATAAAATGTAAAATGATATGGCAATATTAGCATCTTCCCTTGCCTTCCCCTCGCCGAAGGAAAACTGCAGAGGGAACACTGCTCAAGTATTTCCTTTATGCTCGTAAGTAAATCTTGAAACATCAGGGAACGAGACAGTTTTATGGCTTTCCAGTAAAATGCGATACAATTCGCAGACACTGAGTGATTTCACAGTTACCTTTCCAAGTGCGGAAAACAGAGCAACAAGGGCAAAAAAACTCAACACCGTTTGCCTCTTGCTGTTGAAGGCTGGCAGTGAGGTTGCAGGAGAAAATAACCTTAGTGACTTCCGAGCCGACTGCCTATGGACAGAAATACCAGCGGTAATGAAGCCACGGGACATTTTAAGCAATTTGTTAGAGGATTGGGCTCAAAAGACTGACCGCCGCCACCAAAAATTAAAAAAAAATAATAATAAATAAATAAATTACGCGATCGCTGCTGTTTCAAAGTCAGGACCGCGGGTGGGATTTATATTTTCGTGATGCCTTTGGCAGCCCCCGCCCATCCCGTGTGCTGCTGCAGTGCGTTAAGGAAGAATTAAACTGTTTTCCCCGAAGCGGTCCGTGCCCTCGGCGGGGGCGGGACGAGGAGATGCAGACCCCGGGGGAGAGCGAAGCCACCACGGGTAGGTCTCTACCATGTCCCTGGGCAGAGCCCGGCTGCCTGATGCCGGACCTCCACCTCCCCGCCCGCGCCAGTATCATCCCTCTTCCAGGCGGAGACTTCAACGACCCTTACACCTCTGAGGCTATAAAGACGGTCAGAATACAATAAAATACATAAATTCGCCTCTTTTCTCGCGCCTCCCCCACCCGGGCCTGTGGGAAGAGGGGCAAGGTGGAGCAACTTTCCACGATGATCCACTTTAAAATGCGAGTGGATTCCCCCGCATCCTCCCCTCGGGGTACGTCCGGGCGATAGCTCTCACGAGTCCCGCTCCAAACGCCCCTGTGAAGTGCCTTTCACTCTTTCCCGGCTCAGCATCCCCCGTGCTGCGCCCCAGCGCTCCCTGTTTTCAGGTTTGGGAGAAATTCCCGCACCGAACCTTCGCCTTCAGCAAAGGAGAAGTCAGAGGGACGGAGGGGGAGTGCGCAGGGTCAGCGGGCACCCTCCGGGTTGGCAGCCCGGCGGCGTCTCCGAGCCCGGCTCCTCTCGGCGAGCATCGCGCTTTTCGCCTGCCTCCCGCCCGCACCAGCCTTTATGGCCAAACAAGTTCACAGTTTACACACGGTAAAACGTCGATATTGCGCTTAATGGTTGCGGGGAAAAGGGTCTTCGCAGGGATCCTCATAAAACCCCTTTATTTAGTTTCGAGCATTTTCTTGTAATCAATAAAAGTTGTCTGTTATCTCCCGGCGCATTTAGCAGGGAAGTTTATTGCCTGCCGGGCGGATTAAGGGCGAGACAGGAGTGCACCATACATGGAAGGGACTCCCGAGTCCCTAGATCCGAGCCTCGGATTCATAAAATATAACCATCCATTACGCTGCCGATATCTGGAGCCAGCAAATATATACAGACCATAAATTGTCGCCGGCGGGGTGCGGGCCGGCCGCGGGCGCGGGGGCTCCGCCCTCCCGCATTCCTGCCCGCGCCGGGGGGGCGCCGGGGGGGTCCCCGGCCCATCCATCACCGCCGTTATGACTCCGCGATGCAGCAAATGGGTTGTGTAAAGAGGCAGCGTTTGACAAGGTGGCATGGTTATCCTGTCCAAATGATGCATAATATTAGTATTAGGGCTTAGATCATCGCATGCTTTTAAAATCATCACCGCTGACTAGGGCTAGGGGGGGGTCTTGGGGGCTGCAGGGGGCAAAAGTTTCCATGTAGATAATGATTATAGATGGTGGGATTTATGGGGAGGGGTGCGCGCGCAAATAAACACGTCTACTGTAGCCGGAGAGAGGAGCCCGATCCGGCCCGGGCGGGTTGCGGGGCTGAGGGACGGCGGGGGTCGGAGCAATCCACAGCTCCGGGGAGGGCGCCAGGACCTTTCCCACCTCCGCCCCACCCCGGCCAACATTCCCAAAGGCTTAAGGATAAAGTAGAGAACTCCTCCTCCTCACCCACCGGCGGCTAGCCCGGCAAGGCTGCGGTCACAGCGGTGGGTGCGGGCGGGAGGGGGCTCCTCGGAGATGGGGCCACTTGAGCCGGACGATCCGCACTAAGATTTGTCCTTGGAAATAAAATGCTGTGAAGCAAACGGTACTGGATGTATCAAGTTCTAGAGAACTGAAAAACTAGAGTAAAAAGGAAAGCCGTACCAAGCCAAGTCCGAGCCAGAACCAAGCTCCACATCCTCCCTGTTACACCACTGGTCAAAATACTCATTCCCGAGCAGTGCTGAAGGGCTGTAGCCATAAGAAGGGGCTGTTGTGTCAGCCCCTTTTCTCCTCATCAACAGCCCATGTCTGTAGACTAAGCTCACGCTGCTTCATCAAGTCATCTTACAGTCACTCTCCGGGGCATCTCTGTTAAGATCCAGACAGATCTCGTTACGACCAGGAATTGAACATGCCTGTAATCTAGGCACTTTTGCCGAAAAGGTCTTTTGAAGACATTGATACCCTCGCACAGTCTAGTCATTTATACAGACAAATATTTGCAATGGACTGCTTTTGCATATAAATATGGGTGTATGTATGGACATGTCCATACTCCAATACATACGTACGGATATCTGTATGAATGCACTGAAAAAAGAGAATTCCGACATACTTTTACTGTCGTTAAAATAATGATGATAATAGAAAAGCTCAAATGGATTGCTTGTAAAACGCAGGCTGTAATTCCCTCGAGTTATTTTTCATCTGCAACTACATGTTTTGTTTATGTGGTGTCAAAGGACAATGACAAGGCTTGGGGCCAGGTCTTGGGCTCGTCCATGGAAGCGTGGAGCGCTCTAGTGATGCGGGCCAGCTTGGGAGCTAATGACTTTTAGAATTGTACTGGGATGTTTTCGGGGAGACGGACCGGCTCCATGCCGCGTCCCATCCTGCTTCTTCTTGCTTTCCATGGCTGCGTTCAGGCACGGGCTCGGGAGTCCGGTGGAGCTGGGGGGGTCTGTCCCGGCCCCGCAGGGTTCAGAGCCCTTTGTAGCCCGGCTTATGTGGGCCAAGGTCGAGCAGGTTCCGGGTGAGGGGGCCGCGGGGGGACCGTAGCGCCTCTTCATTTCATATCGGTTCTGACCCTTCGCCTCGGGACCGGCACCAGGGCACAGTCCGCGGAGTGGTTCAGCAAAGCCCGGTGCCGTGAGGAGGATAAAATCCCCGCTCGGCGTGATTTATCAGCCGTGTCTGACCCCTGAATATTTGACTTACACGGCTGGTGACACTTAGCCGGGAAGTGAGGCTGGCGTGATTTGTGTGTGTCTGTGAGCGTGTGTCTCTTCCACACCGACTCCTCTTTTGGGCTGCTGGGCAAGAAACCCTCCGACTTCTCTGCTCTCTCCAGCATCCCCATCCTTTCATCACCCCCATGCTGCCTTGCAGGTGGTCGACCAAGCAGACAGAGGTGGTACCGAGCAGCCTCCTCTTTTCGTGGTCTAGGAAAGGAGCTGGTCGTCGCGAGGAGGCGGGAAGAGCAGGAGATGGCACGAAGGCCAGGAGAGATGGCCTGGGACCAGGCATAACTGGAGGGGTGTGATGGCTAGAAACCTTTGATTTGGGGTTTACCCGGAGAACGGGGGTGGAGGAGGGTGGCCCGGGTTTTTTAAGGCAAGCAGAAATTTGATTATAGCGTACGGCAGAGCTCTGTGATTTGCGGTGAGCGGATTTCATTAGCTACGGCCGTTTGAGTCTCGGAAAAGCTGCTCGGAGCCGCGGGGCCGGGAATGAAGCTGACCCCGAGGGCGGGTGGCGAAAGGGGCTCGGCCGTGGCGCCGCTTCTCTGGGCCGGGGAGCGCCGCGGCGGCTCCGGGCTGCTGCGGGAACGGGGCTGGCACGGCCGGGCGCTGCCCCTGCCGCTCCCTTTTTCCCCGGGACGGGCCCCGTGGCCGCTGTCCCCACTGCCCCGGCGGACAGCGGCAGCCCCGGGCCCCGTGCTTGCTTTCCGCAGGGGGATGTGGGTCACAGGGCTCCTTTCGCCCGCCCCACTGCACTCGTGTCACCTGCCGCAGCCGCCACCGAGGCGAGGAGAGGTTTGGCTTTGCTCGCTTCGGGGTTCACCTGCGGCGTTTCCACTTTTGCTGAAGATGACGATGGTGGGTGGTGAAGGTGGAGGCAGCAGCGGGCAGGAGGTGCCCGGAGCGGCCGCGCAGCCCGGCCCGGC
>WAAG01051541.1:110579-121707 GCA_013390105.1 Tichodroma muraria
TGTAGATCCTCGAGGCCGACAAAGGAGGTGGAAAAAAATTATTCGCGTTCTTACGAGGGGAAAATAGAAGGAATAAGCCAGAGGCTCTGCAGCTCCTCCGTCTCTGCTCGAGGGCACGGGACCGGGAGCATCCCGGAAAGGGCCGGGCGCTGCCTGCCAGCGCCCCGCGGGGACGGACGGACAGCATTCTCGGCCAAATGCCTGCCCCGTCCAGCTCCCCGGCGAGCTGCGGGCAGGTCGATCCCACGGATCCCGCCGGGATGCTGGCAGCCAGAGATCCCGGCTGCCTCTCCCGAGCTCCGAACGGTTCCCGAGCCCGGCGCAGCCTCTTCGCCCCACTGGGGGCTCGGGGCTCCCAGTCACCGCAGGCAGCGCTCGGCGGCCCAGCCGCGGGGGATGGGGAGCTAGGTTTGCCCCTCCGAGCCGGCCCAGGATGCTGGCGGAGCGGCCTCCAGCCCTCCTTCTCCGTCGCCCGAGGCCTGCGCCTTGCCTGTTCGATTTTAGGCTTCTCTATGCGCTTTGATTATTCCTACATTTGTATCTAGAAATGTGTATGTGCGAGATAAACAAAAATTTTTCAGAAGTTAAAATACTATTACATCTTTTGTAAAAAATAAATATTTAATCCTCACGGGATGCCCTCCGGGGAGAAGGTTCTCTCGGGTGGCGTTAGCAGGACCTCTGCGCCCCTGGCGCGNCCGCCGCAGCCGCCCGGCGCTGGGGCTGCAGAATGGGCAGCGGCGCAATGCGGGAGCCGGGGGCTCCCGGCGGCTGCCGCCCGTGCTTGCCCCGCACCGCCACGGGATGCGGGGAGCGCTGCAGCGGGGCCGCCCCCCTGACGGGAGGCCGAGACCCCCGGCCGGGATCCGCCGCTGGAAGCGGCCGCAGCCGCCGCCGCGGGAATGGAGGGGCTTCCCCCAGCTGAGCACAGCTCGTTATCTGAAAGGCTCAACAGCAGCGCAGGCAGGAACTGCCCAGAACCGCAAGCGAACCCAGTGACTAAGCTGGTCAGCCCCTTGGCGTTTCCTTTCCATTGTTTCACGCGTTATTTAGTTGAATACCTGTGTCAGTAAGTCACGACTAATGTTATGTCATCTGCTGAGCAGCCGTGGAAGGAGTCGGAGCAGGCGGGATCTGGGTTTCCGTGCAGTAGGGCAGGATTTCAAGCCGCTCGCCGGGTGTATTTTAACCGCTGTTTGAATTCGGGTCGGAGCGTGCTTTTGGACGGAAGCACCTGATCCTCCTCACCTGCAGCTTTGTAACAAGGAGAGGTGTTGAAGTGCACACCCAGGAATCCTAGATGTAAACTGAGTCCACAGGGCATGCTAAAATTGCTCTGAAGCACAATTCCTCTGAAAAGTCTATATTATAGTTATCTGAAAACTCCATGGGGTTTTCTGCATGTGAGCAGTCCCAAGAATTGTCCATATGTTCCAGCAGAGTAGGTCCCATTGAACGGGTCCATATGTGAGAGCGGATCAAAGCCTGAAGCTCCCAGCTCCAGGGACACCACACCAGCCACTGAGCTGGAGAGCTGTTCTCACACTTGCACGTTTGCATGCTGTGGCTTTCTTTGAACTGCTGAAGCTGCTGTTTTCTGAGGAAACACGCTAGAGCATAGGAAGCTGAGGGGTTTCAACGGGGAGAGACTTCATAGTCCCCCAAATGCTGTGTAATCCCTCAAGTCCCTTCAGACAGGGAGGGGACCTGAAAACACTGTTTTACCTCTGCTCTCGAGTGCCTGGCTCAGAGATCTGGGATGTGGGAGGGCACTGCATCTTCCCACAGCCATGCATACGAAAGAAATGATCGATCTTTCCTTTCTTTTACTTCCTTTTACAGCTCCCAGGAAATAAGGCTGCGTTCTGAGGACTAGCAGGATCAGAACGTCCCTTCCCTGGGGTTTCCTATGGGTTAGAGCAGGCAGGTTCTGCTCACTGTGCTGGCTTTTGAGAACCCCGCTTTTAGGCACCTGACGCTGTGCTGGGAGATGGGCACTGTGAGCCTGCAATGCCGCCATGGTTTAAGCTGCTTGAAGTTACGTGTGCCAGTCTGCCATTCTCCCTGCATTCCAGCCTGCCTGTTCCTGTCCCTGGGGATGTCAAATTAACTCTGCTGGCAAGAAAAACTTTATACTGCCATAGTACCCCAAACTAGCTCCTTTATCATGGCCAGCCAGGGTGAGGGTGCTGGGGGAAACGCATTTGGGGGACAGGCTGGCAGGACTGCTGTTACTGTCTTCTAGTCTGCTCTAATCTCTATCAAGTCACCCATTAATTTAAATGCTGCTTCTTGTAACTGCTTTCTGCAATCTAAAATCTAAATCAGGTGTGGAGAGCCCCTGAGTTTGTTTTCCTTTCCATCACCATCATATCATATGCACCATCCAATCATCCTGATTTCATAGCTTACTCCACCTTCACGCTGCAGTCAGACCATAATCTGCTTGCAGGGGGACTTGTCACGGGCTAGTTTCGATTTTCCAGGCCTCACCAACAGAGAGGTTTGCAGAGAGCTGGTGTGCAATTAACCCTCTGGTGGCTGATCAAAATTGACAGGACGTGCAGAAGTGTTGACCCCCTGCTCTCATGTGCAACCGCCCATCAGGGAAGCATTTGCTTGCACACGCTGAATTTAGTTGGCACAGTGCACAGCGACTGAAAACAAGCACCACTGCGTAAAACGAAGGTGATTTGACTCTCAGTGAGAAGAGACCATTCACAGGTATTTCCTAAATCTGACAGGAGAGTGCAACTACACCTGTTTTCAGCTGAGACCCGAATGGGCAGCTCCCTAACCGAGGCAAACTACTGCTGTTGAGGGCAGGCTCAGGGTACCTTAGTTCAAGCTGGATATTTAGATGCAAGTACAGATGAAAATGAATTTTTTTTTTTATTATTATTCCCATAGTGGATCATCATCTCTATGATTTTGCCAGAACAATCCTAGTCTACTTCCACAAAACCTGGCTGATGCCTTCATCCCTTTGCTTCTCCAGCAGCACTACATTAAAGTTACTGCACAGAAAAACCATTTAATATTGAAGAAGGAAATACTAATAACTGCCTAATAAAAATCTTAGTAAGAAACAGTTTCCTTCTTCTTGCCAGCAGCGGTCAAAAATGTGGGGAAGCTGGAAATAAAGATATCAGAATGCAGACGCATAAAAGGCAAAATCAACCCCATAAGGAAGTCAAGTTTCTAGAAGAAAATTACTCTGTAAAACTCATCTGGATTTGAGAATAATTATTGTTTTCCTTCTACTCCTCCTTTCATGTTCAAAGTGGATTTAAATGCAAAAGGTACATATCAGCCCAACTTTAAAACCAGCTCTCTTTCCTTGCTATTAACATATATAAAACATCAGGAAAATAATGTCATCAAGGCCCTTACAAGAAGTCCCATTTTAACCTTTTTTTGCCCAAGGGAGAGGCTTCCTGGTGGATGCCAAATGGGAGTGCCAGCCAGAGGAGTTTTATGGGCCCATAAACAAGTGTGCCAGACAATACAGCATGTATATAGCACCCTCCAGAGCTTCCTCCCTCACTGGAAACAAATCTGCTCTAAATAAAGTCCAGCCACCGCTTGGACAGCTCACAGATTCCCTGTGCCAGGCTCCAGCAGGTCTTGGAAGACCCAGGTCGCCTCCCTGTGAGACACCCAGGAGGGCGGGCAGATGCTCTGGGAGCTGAGCAGGGTGGTGTAAGGTATCCCCTTCCCAGCTGCGGGTCTGGGATGCTGCCTACAGCAATAGCCATTCCTCCACGCCTCCAGCAAATGGAAACAAAAACAGGGGAGGCGCAGTCAACACAGCAATGCAGCACACAGGGGAAGTAATTTCCTACTGATACCTCTAACACATCATTTTATATCTCAGTGTCTGGGATCTGGTTACCTTTATCTTAGCCAAAAGACCGTAGCGGTCATAAAAGGTATTTTGCTTTTGTTGGTTCTAAAATATTTTATCATGAGATTTTGATTATCTGTCCTGTAGCAGTGAATTCCAAAGTCTCATTATCTCCCATGTCTGCCTTCACTGTCCTGTCCTTAATTTTTTTTCCTGATTTCTCAGCTCCTTGAGGCATCCATTCATCTCAGAATTGTGAAATGGAGAGAAAAAAAGCAAGGCTGACCAGTTTTTCCTTTCATTTGTTGCAGCATCTAACCCAAATGTTTACCCTTGCGCCCCAGATGTATAAACTCCTTTCCAAGCCAAGACATTCTCATTTTCCCAGCTAAGCAATCCATTTCATTTTGGGGCCACGCTGAATGGTAATATGAATCTCAACATGCTTCAGGTCTCAGCCTAACTTTGCAAGGAATAAAGACATCGGAGACGGCCCCATTGCTGCGATCTTTCCCAAACCCTAACGAAGCAGCACCCTCTAGTGCAAGCCGACAATAAAATCCTCAATCACAACAACCCTCCTGGGTCACGTTCGGTCTGGGTGCATGGCCACTGGAACTGCTGGGAGTCAGCTCAGCCACAAGGCTTTTACTCTTCTCTCTGAAACTTTCTCAGATTCCCTCCCTAGGACCCCGTGGACTCTCTGGGCACCCGTTGGATGTTGAATGTTCCCCAGGGCTCTGGCAGACCCAGGCAGCAGCATTGCCTGCAGCCAGGAGGCAGGGATGGCTATCGTGCCAAGCTGCTTTCATTTCTGTGGGATACTGCTACCGACCAAAGTCTGGAAAAAAGAACACCAAAGTCTGGAAGTAGAGAGAGATTCCTTGTGAGGAGCCTGTCTCCCATCTTGGGTGTTCTGAGACATGTCAGAGGTGTCCTACCCGCTTTGAAAGGACCAGAGGAAGGTGAAAAGGGGTCAGCTGATGCAGGGAGAGGGCTGAGCTGAGGGCTGGGCTGCAGGAAGCAGGGTTGGGTGTGGAAAGGGGATTGGGACTTTCACATGGAGAAAGGCACTGGTTTCTGGGAGCTCTGGGGACTAACCAGGTGTGAAAACTGAGGCTGAGGGCAACATGGTGTTGTATTACTTCTGGTGCAATTTGCTTTCATTACTAGCAATTTCCATACGTTTCATCAGTTTTATTGTTGTTAGGAGGAAGGAGAACAAGAAAACGACACAATTTTGGCAGACCCTGAGCAGGGGGTGACCTGTGGGGTGAGCGAGGGGGAGCGGGGTCACTCCTGGATGCCATCGGCCACAACACAGAGCCAAGTTAACTGTGTCGTGTCCCGTGCCCCAGCGCACATCTGGGGGTTTTGTGAAAACACAGACCTCCCCTCTCACGCTCTAAAAATAACACTGAGTAAATGGCTACTTGAGATTTTGCAAAAATTAAAAGAAACCATACCTGATTAACCAGGGTGTGGGAATTTCGTCCAGCATTTCAAGGCTACACTTTCATTAAGAGCTAGAAGGAAGCTTCAGTGCTTAAGGCAGGGAAGGAGAGCACATGCCTCAGTGTCAAAGCAAGGTGACGCTGAGGTTTGGGAGCCACTGTGTGCCTGCACAAACACAGGGGTTGGCATTCACCCCGGGCACATGCAATCCCTACAGAGCAAAGACCAGAGCCAGAGCCCTGGGGGAAGAAGGCGAGGCACCAAAGCTAATGACTTGTGTGGTGGTTTCACTCAGTTCTAATGCTTCTGCTTTTTTAATGTACCAGGCACACTGTGAGACCAGCTGTGGCTTCAGTGTTAAAGGGAAATGTAGGAACTGCTGTTTTTTCTCAAGACATGAGAAATAATGTCCGGAGTGGCGATTTGGTTTTGGGGAGGGCTATTTTTAGGCTAAAAACAAGGAGTTCCACAGGGTGAGGTTGAGCCATGTGGGTAAGGGGGTGGAGGTGGCCTGAAGCCATCTCAGATCTCTCCAAATGTGAGGCTGCCTTGGGGAGGAAGCAGGGGTGGAGGGAAGGAGGGAAGCAGGGGTGGAGGGAGGGAGGCTGGACCCCTTTTCTCACCCAGCCTGGGTGAGGGCCTGTGGGAAACAGAACAGCAGCGCTTTGAGGCTGGGCCATAGCACTGCTCCAGTTTTCTGGAGGAGTTCTTCCCCTCATCACCATTCCCAACCAGCTCTGGGAGCTTCTGCACTAGCTCTGCTAGGCTGGTAAGGGGATATCTTACAGTAGACACAAAAACTCGTCACACTGGAGGGAAGAAATGCTTCTCTACCTTCTCCATCTCCACACTGTATTTTACTATTCTCTCCAAATGAAGCAAACATCATTATTTTCCATTAGGTGTTCCTGGTGTAAGAGTATTTCATTGAAAAATGGTTTTTTAATGCTAATGGGAATTATACTCCTAGCGTGATTTATATTAATAAGGCATGTGCAGTTCCTTAGTACATTCAGACCCAGATGGGAAATGGATTTTTTTTTTTCGTCATTCCACACAACATCTGATGAAGTGCTCCAAGCGTACAGTTTAACAAGCTATTCTCCTCTGGCCTTACAGATGAAAAATAGTCCGTTGTGTCAACTCCTCAGATGCCTATTTTTACACCTTCTGTTTGTTCTTAGTTTGACGTTGTTAATCACGGTCCCACCAAAGCCCCATTGTTCAGCTCTTCAAGAAGAATGTTGTTATATTGACTGTTTGTGCGTCAGCCCAGCTCTCTCTGGAGCTGCACTTGGATGAAATTAGATAATTTCCATTAGGAGAACAGGCATTATTAGTCCCCAATGCCAAATTGAAAAGAGAGCCAAGATTACTATTTCTGGCCGTGTTCACCTCAGGAAGGAACCTTCTCAGCTTTAATGGGATTTTGCTATTGTTGGTTGCCTTCTGTTTGACACTGGGCCAGCAGGGTTGAAAATTGTTTAGAAAGCTGCATGAAATATAATAGAGCCCAAGCCATTTGCTGCAGCACATTCCAGCATGATGTTTATTTTGAAAAGGAAAAAAAAAAAAAAAAAAAGAGGAAAAAAATTATTGTCCTTGGCAGTGAAAAAAAAATCCCACTAACTTGACTTGCAGAACATATGCTTCTTGTTGCTTTTGTGCTTTCACAACGTGCTGCCAGGATTGGCACGTTACACAGAGAAGTGACAAATCTAATATTATTTGTAATGATCTCCAGGACTTGTAGAAGCAGATCACAGGCACAGGTGGCAACTTTATGACAAGAAGACAAGGCAAGGGATGATACCAGGTGGGGCCCGAAGGAAGAAGTCAAGTCCCACGTTAGGCAAGAAAACTGAACGCAAGGCAAAAACGAGTGTTCTGCTGCTTGGATTTCCCATCAGGAAAACGGGGTCAACATCTCTCCCCCATAAGAAATTAGGAGGACATATGCTCCCTGAATGTTGCCTTTGTGGGTGCTGGAGGTCATCTGAGCCAGGCTCAGCCCCTCCCCAGCCCCAGGGGCACAGCTCTGCCCATCCTGGCAGTGGCTGGGTTCTGCTGTTGCTGCTATTGCTTGGAGGGCAGCTCTTTTTTCTCCCCTGTGTCACACCCCTCACCATCACCTCGTCTGAACACCTCCCCTGCATCACAGGATGCTGATCCTTGACATCCAGCATGACAGTGGGGATGGGGGCTGATCTCTCACTCAGCCCCGAATTCCACACAGGCTTCTTTCTGCTCCACACAGTACTGTTTTGTTCTCTCAGTGCTGTCCTAAAATAATTATTAATGAAAACGAGTTGGCTTTGGAGCAAAGGTTCCCGGTTCCTTGGCATTTCCAATGTGTGAGCTATCTAAAGGTATTGAAATACAAGACATTTTTGGGATGAGATCAGAATCCAAAAATGCATTTTCCCACCGGGTCCCTTCAGGGCCAGACCCACCGTTGCCACACTTTACCCCTTGTCTATACAAGCCCATACGAAGCTGAGCAAATAGAACAAAGTTATCCATCTCCAGAAAAATAAATAGAGCAAGCAATCTTCAAAGTCTTCAGATGAGGATCCACGCAACAATGCCGGCGTTATCCCTGGGCAATAAACCAGAGCACTCCTTTGTTTATATAACCTAGTGTTTACTTCTATTTTAACCAACAAACATTCACTGATTACATAGCCTTGGCTCGAAACCATCTGACAAATAATTAGAAATACAATTAGGCTAAAAGGAGAAAAAAAAGCCCCACAGCAGACGCCAGCCGACACATTTCCTCCACAGAGAGCTGCCACCCGCCTGCATGGAGCTGCTCGGACTCAGCCACAGCACAGCAGTGATTGTCCCAGGCAGAACCAACTCCCTGCCCTGACCTGGGGCATTGGCCACCTGCAGGATCTGCCCCCATGGAGGTTCTCATGGAGCTGAGCTTGCAGGTGCTGTTCAGATTTCGCAGATGCTGGGCTAGGATGATCCATTTCTGTGCTTGCTCATCTCCCACACCAGCTGTCCAGTGGCACTGGCATTTTTAGGAAAGGTCTGAAGCTGACCCCAGATTGTCCCTGCCCAGAGCATCCTTTGGCATCGATCTAACACAGGAGAGGTTTTGGGCAGGCTGCGGGAGGTGTTGTCCCTTCTCCACAAGGCTTGGCAGCTGGGGTCCCACAGGATGTTTGTCTCCCTACAGCTCCAAGTGCCACCACACAGGTCAGTCACTGGTTTTGCACCCCAGTAGGGAACAAACTGGTCCCAGTGTGACCTGTTGTGGAAAGCCACCCCTGGTAGCTTGCAAAGACACCTCTCCCCGCCAGATCCCTTCATAATTTCCACCCCTGTCAGCTACTGGCAGTGAGATTCTTGGTATTTGGGTATATGAGTGTGAAGTTTATGGGCTCCAAATGAAAGTGTCCAGACATTGCCCAGGTCCCCATTTTCACCCTCAATTAACTCTGGAACTGACTCAATGAGTGAAATGTCCGGGAACTGTAGGTTAGACAGAAAGTAATCTGTGTTTACAAGGCTGGGGGATCGCATCTTCATCCCGGCTATCTCTTCACTTAGTGCATTTGTCTTCTCACCAACCCTTGTATTTTTTTTTTTTTCTCTTCATGCTGTGAAATGTTCATTGTCTCCCGCTAAGGAAAGTTTGATAAGGATCTTGCTGAGAGTGGCTTTTAGGAAAACCCATTGCTCCAAAAAGGAACCAACCATTGTAGAAGCCAGCACTTCAAAGTTGTAGCAGTATCTTGTTTTTTTGTATCAAATAAATAAATAAAATGAAGATGAACAATGTGTTTCCATTTAAGGAGGAGTGTGGGAAAATCCAGGTCTCATCAGACTGAGAAGCAGAGTGGTATATGCTGACTAAGAGACTGGAAATAGCACGGCTGTCAATTGAAGGAATTCAGCCTTGAATAATCACATCAGGCAGGCAACGTCAGATGGGAACCATGGCCCCAAACCTGTCCATTTGAACTCCTTGGGATTCACATGAGGAATCTCACATTGGCTCCACATGTTGCTTGTTCTTTCCGGGGAAGCTCAATGCTGGGCCTTCCCTGTGCCAGGAGGAGCCTTCCCAGGCCGTCAGGAGAGTGGATCCACCCAGCACACCCACCACCAATCTACGATTCCAGCAAGGGAGAGCATGCAGATCACGTGTGCCACAAAATGTTGCAACCAAAGCTGGTGCCAGCCCTTCCAAAACCTCCCTCCTTGTCTTCAGAGAGCTCTGAGTGGGAGCTCATTGCCTTATTGTTTGACCTAATCATGCGCCCAGCACTTCTGTTTGTATTCAGGACCCAGACCCTGGGTGACAGAGGGACTGCAGGGTGCTACCTTTGCCTTCAGAGAGGCATTTTCTGCTCCTCACCTGGCATTGGTTGATGCGTGCCCAGCCTCAGCTGGATGCCTCAGGTCTAAGAAAAGTGCAGTTTTTTTCCAGCATGATCCATTGTCAGGATGGCAGCTGTCTCCCCCTCTCTCGTTTGCACCCCAGGGTGCTGCAACCTGTGCCATGTCTCCATCCTGCCCTGCCAGTGCCTCCAGCTCAGCCCAGCCATCAAGGACGGTCCAAGTGTCCCTCAGTGTTTTCTTTTATGTCTAATTAATCTTTTTAATTTTTTTATTAGCTGTTGAGGAAGGGAGAAAAGAGCAAGAGAGATCCCATCCTTTGGTGCTGTGGGACTTGGTGCTGTTTTAATAACAACAAAATATTGGAAAGGAAAAAAATTTGCAGTATATCAGCATGTTTTTAAGGTTGGTGGGAAAAAAAAGACCTCTAGTCCCAGGGGTATCAGCAAAGAAAATGTCCATTGGATTCTAGTTCTTAAAAAAAAAATATCTGAGTCATGCAGAAAGCACTGGGCTTGGGTAATGTGTGGTTACTGGAGTGTTCAGTGAGGGGGAAGGGAAACACATGGCCAGGCCAGAGCCTCATCACAGCTTCATGAAAATTAACTTGTCTGTGTTCTCTAAGGAGGAGGGTGCTGCATGTCCAGGGTAAAAGGGAAAAAGAAGGGGAGGAGAAAACTGGATGTTTCGCTTCCATCTCACTCCAAGCTTGCTAAATTCAGCCCTTCATTTGCTGAAAAGAAGAACTAGAAATCCCAGTCCACCTGGCAGGATGACTTTTCCCTTTGTCGTCAAAGTCTGGAAAATTTTAAAAAATCTGTGTGTCTGTACTGCAGGAATTTTTATGAATAGTGAATGACAGTTAAAATTTTATTCCCTTTCCCACTATTTTATGGACGCTTACATGAATCCTACAATCTGTACCCACAAGGAAACCTGTTTTCCAAAGGTGGGATCAGGCAGAGACCCTCCATAGCTGCAGGGAGAGGGTGCTAAATACATATACATGCACATACTCGAGCATGAGCACGAGGCAGCACCACAACAGAGAGCTCAGAGCACTATGCAGTTACTTTGCTCAGAAGATGGAGCCAGAACCATGGGAGAGGAGGAATGGATTCAGATACTTCACTCTTTTCTGGAAAGAGAATTCTTTGAAGGTAGGAAAACCACAGAGAGAATCACAGAATCACAACCCACAGCCCCATCCCAGAGAGCTCAGGGCAGCCTGTTGGTCTTCCTGACTTTCCAGATGGCATTTGGTTCTTCCTATGGTTTAGGGTCCACCACAATGTAGCTTTTGGTTTGAGGGTTACATGAAAATACAGATTCTCCTGAAACTGTACAGTTTAGAAGCTCATTCCTCAGGTTCAGACTTACTGCTGTTGTCTTAATCCACTCCCAGCTACAAGTGAGCTTCTTCACCAATACCATCCAATTTTTCAGGTTTTCAGTAAAAAAAAAAAAAAA
>WAAG01051541.1:121716-145612 GCA_013390105.1 Tichodroma muraria
AAGCCTTTGTTAAATGTTGTTGAAAGGAAAACCTTTTATCAACACTTTCCAAGGACATGCATTTTCTCAACAGCTTCATGGACATGATATGCCAGTGGGAACGATACGGGTTTAATCACTGTCCCTCAGTCAGGCCAGGTGGAAGGAAGACATATTTTCTGTGGCTTTAACAAAGGTCTTATTTCCAAAAGGAACTGGTGATAGTGGCTGCTCAGCTAGAGGCAACCCAAAGGGATCCATCATTGAGGGACTGGGTCCTCCAACTTTCTGAAACATCAGAGCTTCCAGATACAACAAAAATCAGAACCCCAAAATGAACCACACAGAATCTCAATCCTCTTAAAAAAAACAACCAACCAAAACCAAATAAATGGGTGAGTGTCTGCCTGTCATCTACATGCAGGCTGAGGAAGAAGTCCCCTGAGATACAGATCCAGCTTTACAATTCCCAGAATGAACACAACAAGAATATCATGCTGGAAGCATCTCTCTTAACATAAATCTCTTCACAAAGAGAAACACTTCATAATTCTTCTATTCATGACTATCCCTCCAAATTTAAACATGCATTTAAAAAATAAATAGGTCAGGGGTGATGTGCAGGAACAGCTTGCTGCTTTGTTGCTTTTTTTTTTTTTTTAAATCAATAAAACAGCCTTAAAGAGGCCCCCTAAAAGGAGTTCAGTTAATTTATTTTTCTTGGAAACTTCCAGTCTCCTTAACTCCTTTTAGACACATAAGAGGTGAATGATTAAGTTGGAAGTATTATCTTTGCAAAGAACATCTCTGCTGGCTGCCGGCCAAGAGGAGAGGAAAAGTGAAATGAAATAAACAGGCTGGAGCTATTGTGTCCCTGACTGGTCCCTGTGGTGAGGTGCTGGGAAGCTTGGAGAAGTTGAAAGGAGGTCCCTGGGTGGGGACTGCTAATGAGGCAGGGCATATTTTGGAAGAAAGTTTTCTCTGGCCAGAAATAGGAGCGTATGTATAACTTATTGTGAAGACAGAGTCAGCCCCTGCATTAACAGGTGCCGGTTGGAGTTGCAGACTGCTGGTGGCCACTCCTGCCAGCTGCGGCTGCCAACTTCCCTTCCTCGGCCACCCCTCCAGAACACGAAAGCAAAACCTTTGCCAGTGAAGGGAATGGAGTAAATTCAGCTTTACAGTGCCCTACTTCATGAGCAGGCATAATGTCCACCACTGCTTGTGCTGTCTCTGCACGGCTGCGGTGCTCGGGGCTGTGGGCAGGAGGAGGGGCCCCTGCAGTGCCGGGCAGCAGCAAGGTGAGCAGCAGACATGTCCTCTGCCCCTAGATGCGTACCCACCGAACCAGATGTGTACCAGATGTGTGCCTGGCCCTGCCACCAGTCAGTAACAGCCTGTGTGTTCGGTTTCCAGCTGACACAGGAGCTTTGGGCAGAAAATGCCAGGCAAGTCTGGGAAGAATTAAGGTCCTGTGCATAAAAGGATGAGCAACCTCAGGGTCTGACTCCCGGGGCTCCAGTAGTTACCACTCCCTTTGGGACTTCAAGGTTGGCATGCAGGCTCAAGGACAGCACCAAGGCATTGCTGCGCTGGCATCAAGGAAGCTCAAGGACACATCCAGCTTTTGGTGCAGGGGCACACAAGCTCTTGGGCTGCAGCTGTCTGGGGGGACAATTCACAGCCCTAGGATGACTTGGACACCAGGCTGCTCAAGGAAGGGGCTGGGCCAAGGGACCAGTAGTTGGCCAGACTGCTGGCCTCAACATGGACCCAGAGGGAGGCCCACTGAGCTTATCCTCACAAAACACCCAGACAAGTGAGCATCTAGAAAGGTTACAAACACTTTGTAACAGCTCCATCTGATACAGCAGGAATTACATGATGTCCTTAAAAATGAGGTGATTTAAAAGATCTAAATAGCTAAAACCAGCTTTATTTCCAGACTTCAGGCTATGGATTTAACTTGTCTCGAAAAGAAACATGAGCTGGAAAACACTTACAGATTTATTACTACAAAGGGATTGCAAGCAACACTTCAATAACCTTGCTCACAACAGAGACATCAGTCAGTGGACAGAGCAGTGGAATTCATGAAGGCAATTACACAAGATGCACATATTGAAGTTGCTCCAAAAATTCCTCTTACTTGTTAATTTTATTTTAAAAAATGGTTGGTAAGGCATTACAAATTGTCCCTCGATATGACTGAGCCAAGGAAAACTCGAAATGACCACCATAGGCCCAAGTGTCTCACATACCAGCTGACTTGCTTTGGAATCACCCTATTGGATTAGTCAAAAAAAAAGGCACAAAAGGGCCAGAAGTAACATTTACGTCACAAGTCACATCTGCTCCTGTAATTGCTTTCCTGTCGGCTGTTTTCGGTGGAGAAGGAAACCCGACTGAACCAGTATCCAACAATGGATTACAATTCCCCTCCTTGAAATCTCCAAGTTTTCTTCGGGAAAACCATGGCGCACAGCTGACCCTCAGCGTGCTGCCGTGAGGACAACAGAAAAACTCAAATGCTTGGCTTTGACAGAGTGTTTATAGATCCCTCGGCAGGAAAGGAAAACGTAGAAAAACTCCCCGGTGAACTTCCTACGTGCGTACGTAGCCCCAGACGGCACAACAATGGCAAAGTCACCTGCCAGGCTGAGCTGCTGGAGGAGAGGAAAACCCATGAGAAAGTAACGGGGCTCATTGAGGCTTAATCTTCCAGCCACATGCAATCAAAAGACAAACAGCCCGGCAGCAATAGCGGTGATAGCACATGTGTACGGAACAATAGCACAGCAGCCAGGACAAGCTGTTAGAGTGTGGGTCACTTAGGAAAGAGCAGAAAACCTGGCAGACTACAGAGAAAGGGAATAAAAGTTTAGCTCAGTGCAAGCCAGTTCCAAAGAAAACATGAAATGTGCACAAATTGTCTCATAGGTGAGAAAGGGTGGGTTCTCTGCAAGAACAAAATGGATGGATGATGCTAAGACTCTTTTACTATACAGCTTAGCTTAGATAAGCTAATAGGTAACTTCATTTGACTCCTCCAAACCAGAAGGAACAAGAGGGAGCATCTGTTCAGTGCTTCACCAGAGCCAGGATTTTCTTCGCTTAGATTTCAGAGCTTGATAGGGAAATCCTGAAGCATTTCAGCACTAAGGCACAGAAAATTCTTATTCCACTACTGCTGCTGCATATTCTAGCAGTGGTATAATCTTTCCAGACAGGATGCCCTGCTGCTGCTGCAGCAGCATGTCTGGATACCAGGTGCTCCACAGAGATGTCCTGAGCCTGACAGAGCTCACCCTGGACTTGCTCAGCCTGTCACCTCACTGCCACCACAGCAGTGATATATCTCTGCACGCTGGAAAAAGCAGTTTTTTTCCTGCCCTGCACAGTGAGCACTACACAAGTCTTCTATTTTTAATTTTTTTTATAGCATTTGGTCCTGATGGTGGTGGGCACCCAAAGCCCTTTCTGGCTCAGCCTGCCAGGGAGAAGCTTTGGCTGCATCTCCCTGTCAGCTGTTGGGAGAGAGCGGCCGTGACTTTCCCAAGCAGATGAAAAAATGATCTGCCATGAGCACTGAATCCAGACATTCAGTATGATTGTTCACGCCAAATCTGTGGGGACTGATTTCTGTGCTACGCCTGTCAAGCCCAGAGCACCAGACCCATTTCATGCATCTTCATTTTCTTCTTTTTCTTAAAGAAAATCTAAAAATTATTCCAAAACTATTGTTTTAGAAGACATCTAATAAATCAGATGTTGTATGGGGAGATCGCCGCTGTTCCCTGAGCCAAATATATTCCCGTATTTCCTGGCTGAGGATGGTGACCATCAGGACAAGCATTATGTTTCAGCTTTGCTTGAGCCTGAAGTCAGTGAACAGCAAGAGGGTCTCCATCTGGAGTCATTTTACAGCACTAGAACAGCTCTCCTCCAGCAGCAGCCACTGCCTGCCAATATAAAAATACTTGGGAGAAAAAGCAATACATTTTATTAGGTTGGTAGGAGGGGAAAAAAGCTCTATTCAAGACTTCCATTAACTTTTATGAATATCTCTAAAGACATTTATTTTTACAACAGAATTGAAGCAGAGGAACAAAATCCAAGTTTCTTCTCACAATTTCTCACTAGAGGCAAGTCCAGAGTGTCTCTGTCCAAGCCCTGCTCACATGAGGAGAAGCTCTGAAAGCCCGAGCCTGTGAGAGGAAGGGTGGCCCTCTGGCATATTCTGCACTCATAACTCCGGTGCTGCTGCAGGCTCCCTGAATGAGCTGCTCTGCATCACTGTTTTGTGCTGGGAATGTTCAGGTCTGCTTCTGGAGTCCCACCAAGCACTGAAATAACCTGTCCCACTGCAGATCCTAGCTTGTGATAAACAGAGGTCATCTTTTGCCTGAAAGCTTAGTATTTCTACCCAATTAACACCATGCACCCTCTCTTGACTTTCTCTTGAAATTTGCCCATCCAAATTTCAGCCCTTTCAAAACCCACCACACTGCCAGCCTTTGCTATCTCCAGAGGCAATGAGATCCCCAGCCTGGAACCACCTCATATAAAAAAACTTACTCTGATCTGAATTTACCACCTTCTAATTTCATTGAATGCCCCTTTGTTCCAGTGTCCTAAGACACGGTCACACTAATCTATTTTCTCTAGACTATTTATTATTTTCCTTCCCCTCTTAAAACCTGAAGTTACGTTACGGAAGGAGAAAAACAAAAAGAAAAGAAAAGAAAGAAAAAAGCTTCCCAGGAAATTGTTCTGATAAAAATTGGTCATATTTTATGGTGTGGCCTTGCTGCTCTCTACAGCTGTTGCAAACAAAGCCGGTGTGATGTTGGGCTGTTGGGACAGAGGCACAGCTGTGGTGCACTGGCATGGGAAGGGCAGGAGCCAGGGAGCAGAGAAATGGATGCACTGTGCTCGTGGGCACCAGCACCAGCACTGCCAGCACCACAGCTGGGAATTTCCTTGGATTTGAGGCTGTGATAAGCAAACCCTGAGGCATTTCACCATTGTAGCTCCCACCCAGACACTGCTCCCAGAGAGGGGAAGGTCCCTCACTGCCCAGGCATTTCCTGATTCTCATGAGTCGTGCTTTCATCAATCCAATGGAAATCAACAAAAATACCCCTTGGATGAGTAAAAGCCCCTCAGCAGGGAGCACTTTCCTAAAGAAACTTCCAACTCCAGCTGGGAAGGCGGCTGTGACAGGTGGCTCCTGCCCTGTACAGCACTGGGGATATGCTTTACAGTGCAGCCACTGCAAGATGTGAAGCAGAAGACCCTCAACCCCCTCTGCAGATGCAGTTCCATCCTGCATCCTTTATGCTTTCAGCTGCATTCTTAAAGCAGGGCTGATTTGTCTGCTGATACACTGCCCAGGCTGTGCAGGTGCTACTGGGAAGGTCTGAGAAGCCCACAGAAGCTGAGTGACATGGGACCAGATTTGATATTGGTGCAAGCAAGGTGATCCCACTGGTCCCCTGCTGGGCTTTTACAGTCCAAGAGGATGTGTGAACACTACGTGCTCAGCCTCAGCAGCAGACATTTGCCCCTGAGTTGCCTTTTGTCTTCTGCCTTTCTTTGAACCAGCTGAACAACAAAAGCTCCAATTCTGTCGTGCAGCCTCTGGAGTCATTTCCCAAGAGACCCCTTCCAGCAACTCAAGCAGCTGCATCCTCCCATCACCCAGAGGGTCTCAAATACCTGAGCAAGAAGAAGACCTGGTATCACAGGGGCTTATTCCCTGTGGAACAGCCCAGCTCTTGTCCTCAGTCTATGTCCACAAACTACAGGGACAATGAAATAATCACAGCCCCTCCAACTGCTTCATCCAGCAAATCACCAAGCAACTCTTGCAGAGGAAGGCTGGGGCAGAAGCAGCAGCTCCTCACCCACCCCTGGATAGAACAAGGAGCAGGGCTGGCTCTTCTTCAGGGCTCAACCCAGAAATTTCAGCTCACCCTTCCCTCCCTGGCACAAGAGCAGTCCAGCTTCGGCTCCTTATCCAGGCTGACATCATTTAGATCTTCCAAAGGTTCTAAGCAGCTCTGAAGGGTTCAGAGCAAAGCATGCAGTGAACAAGCATGCAACCACTCTGCTCAGGTACTTGTAAATTAGAAGGAAAAAACCCCACAAATGTCTCAGAACATCATCCCCTAAAGTGAAACAAAGCTTCTTTTTCTGGAATGGCAGGCACCTGTCTTTTCCAGGGAAAGAGGCTCTGCCTCCTTGCTTTGCTTCCAGTGATCAATGTCCCAGGGGCAGGACATGCCGTGCATGAGAACAGCACACACTGCTCAGTGCACTGGGACTGTCCCCACTGAAGGGAGGAAAACAGCTCAAGGCAGCTCCATTTTAAACTCGGGAAGATTCCTATTTTGGCCGGGATAGCTTTTTTGCCTGGTTGCTGCATGTCTCTGCAGCTCCTGCTCCCAGTGCAGAGAAGTTCCGTGTACTGTCAGCAAATTGTGCTGCTCCAGAGCAATATCAGAGTCTGGGTATAATGAATCCATCTCTCTTTTTCTGCACCTCGGGGAAGTTTACCTGGGGCTGGGGGATGCTGTCCATCACCAGGCCGGGGAGCAGGCTCAGCCCGGAGCTGGGCTCCCAGCCCCGTGTGCAGTACCCGACTGCCCTCTACCCGAAAGCCTGGGATGCACAGCGTGCAGCTCCTCAGCAGCCGGCCCCTTCCCACCCCGCGCAAAACAACACTGTCAGCTATAACAAATTAGAATAAATGCACCCAGTCCTCAGGACATACCCTCTTTAGTTTCTCAAGACTCATGCCACAATGCCCGGAGTAAGGAAAATGTGCCATTGCAAATGTTTATAACATCTGATTTAATGTTACGCAGTTTCTCCCAGCCATAAACCAGAACAAATACTCCCAAGATTTATTACATCCTTCCCTCTAGGGCCTTAAGCAATTGTACTTGATTAATTCAGCAGTTAAACAGCACTGAACAGAAGCGTGATAATTTTGCATCCAGGATTCCTAAGACACATACTGTTTTCCACAAGGATTTAGGTCTAAAACCAGAGAGATGAATCTTGAAATATGTACTTATCCATATGCATGGGTTAATCTGCAATGGATGTTTCCACCTTGCAGCGAGATGCTGTGCTAAGTCTCTTTCTCTCCCCGACATCAAGAATTCTCCATCACTTTTTGCAGCAGTAAATACCTGTTCCTCAGCTTACAATGTGGATAGGACAGATATTTGCCAACTTGCCTTAGTGCAGCGTCATTTTGAGTGAAAGAAACATTTCTCCAGTATCACTATTAACAGGAGTTAACAAGGTGGGACACCTTCTGGCGCATTTCTCCTGTAAACACAAGCAGTGTGGAGAAACTTCCCTTTGCCCGAATTCACTCATAACCAAATTTGACTCAATTCTGTTTCCTTGCAAATCTATGGAAGATTTTTGAAAGTTCGTTATTTCCTTTCTCTGCACGAAAGCCTGACAGCAAAGTCTCCACGAGGGAAGATTCCATGGTATTGGTAGCATGCTGGTGTCAGAGTACAGTGACAGGCGGCTCTCGTCCACAAAGGCATTGGAAAAACAAAGGCCAAGAGTTTCTTACACATTTCCTTGGGACTTCTCAGGGCAGGTCTACGCAGGTAACAGCTCTTCAAACACAAGCTTGGAAATATGAAAGGGAGCTGGAAGAAAGCAGGGAGCGTTTCTACTTTGCAGCTTCTTCTAGAGTCCCATTCTGCCCTGAGAGACCCGTGTGTCCCAAGAAAGGGTGCAAGCCAAGGAACAAAGCCAACTTTTTTGCATACAGTTAATTAATTTATAGAAGCAAAACCAGGACAGAGCACTTGTGGTCACTGTATTGACCTCAAAGTTCTAGAGCAATTGAAAATAGCAAACCTACTTTATATCATCACTGCAGTGAGCAGTGGGTACTGGATAGGGTGTACTTCAGTTAACTATAATGTACAGAATTTATTATAAATTAAACTCTTTACTGTACAAGGCAATTTGCAAGTACTGTCAGGCTCACAAGGTTTTTTTTACAGCTGATTTTTCCAAATATTAAAAAAACATCAAAGCAATATTAATTGAATGCTCCCTATGCCCTTCCATATCCTCAAAGACATTTACACATTTTCAAGTAATCAAGAAGAAATAGCCTAGATTGTTTGCATCTGATAGGCCATTACTGCTCTGCAATACTCACTGGAAAACCATGTTAACAGTGCTTTGACAAGAATGTATTTGAAGCTACACACAAAAAATCATGGCGTGTATAGACTAGTGCTTCAAATTCATTTGAAATATGGCCTAGCATTTGTCTTGGCTGCATTAACAAGGTCTGTTTTATCAATACATTTGTATTTATGATGACTAAGGGCAGATTATAGTTGTTAAAATTTGTCCTCCTGACATGAAAACACTACTTTGTCATTAATACATTTTGTAGCATAAACTATGATGTCAGGTCAATGTAAAGGGTAAAAACTTTCCTAAAGTATGCACACATCATTTTTTTAAAGCTATTGAGCCTAATGGAATAACAAAGGTCATAATAACAAACCATTACAGCTTTGGTCTTGGCAACTATGTCCACAGAAGAATCCTCCAAGAAACAATCATCATTTCTCCAATGTTATGGCATTAGGACGACAGGAATGGTTCACAAATGAGTCATGTGAGCCCAGAAACGCAGTAGCTATGTGAAAGCTGAGCAATCAATTATTCATTTGTTTACTGAGAGCTTTCTCAGCTGACATTAACCAGAACTTCTTAAAAAGAAGAACTTTACAGCTGTCCTTGGCTGTCCCATGAGGCTGTGCTCAGAGGTTGAAAAGATTGCTTAATTTCTTTGTAAATAATCTGGTATTTTTATTGAAATAAACAACAACATACGGGTTAATTAACTGGGTTCAACCTGAGACCCAGCAGGTGTCAAAATATCAGAGACCCAGGGCTGGGTGGATGATAAGCTGGAAGACCAGGGCAGGGAAGAGAACCTTCAAGCAACCAAAATTGAGCTCTTGCTCCAAATGCAGTACATGAAATCCCAAGTAAGCTTTCCTGAGCATGGCATATTGACAATACATATACACTCTTTGTGTTAATAATGCATGCAATTAATCTGCTCTGACTGAATTACATTTTTCTAATTTCTTAGTGATTGTTTACCCTAGACCCTAACAAAGCTGTTAGACTGAAAAAAATTCAACAACAAATGAGTATGATTTAAAGAAGCTTAAACATCTCACCTTCAACTCTCTTTAATCTATGTTCTTTTTGCCTTTTTCGGTATGAAAGATTCACCCAAACCAGGGAAAACTGCCACACAAAAGGAACTGAGAAAATTTGGACATAAAACACAGTGCAATGAAATTCAAAGCAAGCTCATAAAAAGAGCTATCTGAGGGGAACTAAAAAGTTGTTTGGGTTTGTTAGTTTGTGGTTTTTTTTTTAGCTTCCTCTACATGCTAAAACCAATGAGGAACACTAAAGCTTAGGATAAATGCAGACTGTATTTCTGCAGACAGCAGAAAAATGTTTATAACATAGGACTCCACCAAATTACACCTAAACTTGTGAATATTTTAGACTAAACCAAACCGATAAAGACCTGAAACAGTAATATCTTTCATGCTGACATTCCTGTTGTGTTCAGGCTGTATTCTCAAGATGCTATCTGTGATACCAAAAAAAAAGCAACTATGGAATTGGAGATTTTGGCTTTTTCAAAATTGCCAGTAAATCAAAAAACTCTACCTTGACCTTTTGGTATGTACCTTGATCAGTCAGCCTCAGTTTAATTCCGTGTTCTTTTCCAGAGTAAATGCAAAAATGTGTGCATATTTTACGAGACATATCACCCTTTACATCGGCCTGCATCTACTTGTAGAAATAAGGGCAGTAAAAACAACACGGTTTTAACAGCGTAACTTATGGCTGGACTTGATGTTCTTAAAGACCTTTTCCAACCTAAATGATTCTATGATTCTTTAAAAAGCCTGTAATATTTCTGGGGTTTGTAGAAACAATTCCGATTATGGCAAGAAGAGAGTCCATCGGGATTTAAGAGGTGGTGTGGCACTGCTGTGAGATCCATTTGCTGAAGAAAGAAGGGTCTCACTTTTCATGTTTTTTTAGCATTTACTTACCCATCCTATGCATTTTTCTTGAACCCACTGTCCCTCCTCCATCGTTTGTAAGAACAACTGAGTAAAACTGGCACTTACAGGAAGAACAGCTGGGATTGCTAGAATGCCTTGCCAGCCAGGAAAAGCTTGGAGGAGACCCAGGAGTCCCGTTTTCACTTCTTCCACTGATGATGCCTAGTGATACGGACACTTCAGATAGATAATTACTAAGCACAGTTCCATCCTCCTACTTTATGAGGAAAGCAAGTATCAGTTCACCCATGTCAGAGATAAAATACAGGAGGCTCAGAAAGGCTGTGCAGGGTCACGTTAGGCAGAGCTAGGAACAGAATCCCTGTCTAAACAAAAGTCTCATCCATTTCACTCCACCACTCTCCTCTAAATGATTATGCCAGTCCTGTGAGCTATAGGTGCCTGCACATAAAATACTCCCTATCTACTTTCACTAACAGATAAATGAAGAGATAACCATTACCAAAACAAAAAGCAAATGAGAGAATTGGCTTTTGTGCATTAGACACTACAAAGAGGAAATTCAGGAGAATTTAGGGAAATTCTAATTCCCATCATGCAGCTACAGCCAGGAAATAGATGGATAAAATTTGCATCACCACCCTTTCAACACAATTATTTCTATTATCATGGGCTTCTTCTCAAGATATTTAACCATCTAATACAAAAACCTGCATAGAAGGAATCTGGTAATTGTTGTCTTTGATAGACATACCTTTAATAATCTTTCAAGTGTGTTACTCTTGTCTCAGAATTGTGGTTTGCTTTGTTTGTTTGTTTGTTTTTGTGGCTGCACACATGTATTGAGGGATGGAGTTACACACAACACATACAACATAAAGACCAGAAGCTGATCAGAATGAAAGCCCATAACCTTAAGTCACGTATAACTAGACACCATAAAAAAAAAATCTGATTTAAACAAACTTCTTAGCATTTCAGTTGACTGAAACTCTTATATGTGAAATACATTGTAAATACACACACTTAGTGGAAACACTACTCATTTGCACAAGGTCTGAGCTGCTTACTCAGATCAAAAAATGAAGCTGTCATTAAAAAGTGTAAAAAAGTGTAAAAAGTGAGACTATGAAAAATGAGAATTTGAATATCTGAGTTACAGTCCTATTTTCAAATAGTATACCATTTTATGAAGTGACTTGGAAAACTGATCCCATATATCAATTAATTTTCAATGGTAAAAATGACAGGACAATATTATTTCTATACAATTCTAACGGGTTAAGAAAACAAAAAATGAGTTTTATTAGGAAAGAGACCCAGGGCAAGGAACCACCTCATGGACACTGCTGAGTAAAGACACAGTAAACTCACAAGGACAGATTAGCAAACGGAGAGCGGACAGGTGCTGAGGAAAGCAAATGAATAAAGACTATCACAATTCAGATAATGGTATTCATGGCTAAGTGACTCGCAACAGCTGTTTTACAGCATTCCTTCTGCTTGATAAAAGTTTTTCAGGGCACTGTCCAAGCTATAATTGCACAGAGAAGAAAGCAAAACCATCCCATCCCTCTCATCTAACCTAAGTGAGTTCTAGTTACATTGGTCTGCTAGAGAAAGTACAGTAAACAAGAACTGCCCTCCCTGTCATATCCCTTCTGTTTCCTTACTCTGCTAACCAGCTAAAGCATATGGTCTAGAATATAATTCATATTAATTCTGGGACTGTTGTTCTATTAGACAGAGTAAGCATATGTTGTAAAGAAAACCTGAAGATCAAACATCAGTATGTCACTTGATGGCATGAGAGGAAATAATAAATAAAGTTTGGCCAGTCATAGGATCTGTGTATAATATTCTTCCAGAGGTCAATATGATGCAAAACATGACTCAGAAGGGATATGAAAGAGAGAGAGAGAGAATCTTTCTCAAGATCCCAGCCAAAAGAGTTGCATTTTCCAGTATTACCAAACCGCCTAAACAGCAAGGGGAGCAAAGTTCCCTGAAACATTCAGCCAGGGGTGACCTGAGCTCCAGTAATAGCAACAGAGCCCTGACAGGTGAGGAACAGCAACTCTATTCAAATGTGGGTTTAAAGTGTATTTGTACTTTATCTATGATTTAAGATCCTAACTTTTGTATTTATTTAAAAAGCAGCAGTGCTGTCAAACAGCTGACAGTAAGAGTAAAATACAGCTTTACTTCTTGAACATCTGGAAAAGGATAGGAGTAGGAGAACAGTTTGCTGACAACTGTAGAGCTAGCACAGATTTAGGACACTGTGTTGCCAAATGCAAAGCTCCTTCAGGCATGACTGAAGAATCCTCAGCTGGATCTGTCCTTCGGGATGCAAAGGATGTCAGTCTCTCAAATTAATGATTCCCTTTCCTGGAAACCTACAGTTTGCTGCAACTATGGGAGCCCAAAGTTCATGCACAGTCCTAAGACAGGCTAGAGATGTCGTGCTGAATTCTTTTATCTGGAAGAAGATAAATTTGTAAGATGATCAAAAATAGAGAGTTTGGTTTAGTTGCATTGAAGCCCACTATAGACAGAGTTCTCATTTAACCTTACAGACATCCTAGTGAGCAGGTACATGGTAGCAGACCACATCAGGGCTTCTTGTATGTAGACTTCAGCTGGAAAAGGTCTCACAGCAGAAGTGCTGTTTCCAGTGCTGCATTTCTGTATATAAATAACATGGTAACACAAACAGGGATGCTCCTGGGTGGTGAATTTAGCAGGCTCGTCAGCTCAGACAACAAAAAAAGCAGAGCTCTGAAGGATGCAAGACAAACCCCTGCAGTTCCACAAAAACATCTTGAAGAAAAGGAAAGACAAAGATCACCTGTAGCACACAGATCTCAAATCAAATCCTACTCACCTTACTCAGGTAAAATGATTTTTCAGTTTCAGCTCTTGGTCTTGGAGATGCTGGATATATGGTATTTTAGGGCTTACAAACCCTTAACTTTTACAGTTCAAGGGAGATAAGTAAAAAAAGGCCAGTGATTAAGGCTATGTGTACTCAAACAAGAGCTACTGAAATGTGGAACATGTCAGTAATCAAAAAAAGGAACAAATAAGTGACCCTAAAAGTAACTTCCAGTGGAAACTGAGGGTAAAAATGCACCATATTGCATTGTGAGCTTTGACAAGTATAAATAATAACTGAAGAGAAGCCACACAGGTTTGTTGTGCTCACTGGATATGTGAGGCCAATTCAGCTTGTCAGTGTGCCCATAGATTGCATGCAATCTAGATTTTGCTCACTTTGTTTGTTTTGTTTTTCCCAGAAGGTGCAGGGAGAGTTCAAGAGCAATCTAAATCTCTTTTAGCCTGCCTATTCTTTCTATACAAAGTTATCTGTTGCACAATAGGCAGGAATTAGCATTTGTTGTTAATGATTTAAAATGCCAGATCTATTATGCAAGTGGCCTGAACCCATGGGCTAAAATGTTTTGAACACTTTTCTGCACTTACACTTCTAGAAAGAATTTACAGAGTAAAGTAGCAATACAAAAAAACAAGACAAACAAAACAAAACCCAACCAACCAACCAAAACACAAAAAAAACACAACAAGGGGGTGGAAAAGACTGCAACTAACCATTGAATTTTAATCTCTGCTCTAAGGCAGGATCCACTACTACATAACACAAGGTTTGTCCAACTTGTCCTTAAAAATCTCCAGTGGCAAATCCTCTCCTGAAACCTGCACAGCCTTGTCTGCCTTCTCTTTCTCTTGAAAAGGAAGACCGGGGTGACCTCATAGCTCTCTGCAACTCCCTGAAAGGAGGTTGTAGCCAAACGGGGGCTGGTCTCTTCTCCCAGGTAACAAGGGACAAGACACGAGGAAATGACCTCAAGCTGTGCCAGGGGAGGTTCAGGTCGGACATTAGGAAGGATTTCTTCACAGAAAGGGTTGTTATGGATTACCCATGGGAATGGATTATTCAGGGAAGTGGTGGAGTCACTGTCCATGGAGACATTCAAGAAACAACTGGACATGGCACACTTGACAAGGTGGTGTCTGATCACAGGTTGGACTCAACCTCAGAGAGTTTTTCTAACATAAATGGTTTTATCATTCCCCCTTTATCATTCAGAAAGGTTTTCCTAATTCCTAACCTGGATGAACCCGCTGCTCAGCTATACACAAACTGAGGGCTACCGTACATTCATGTCTCTTAAATCCTATGTGTTTATGAGGGCAGACTGTTTGGGCTGCAGTATAATTAGGGAGATAGGATGCCCTGCAGAGAAGTCATTCTGGTTTCTGTTCCAGCAGGTAACATTAAATCCTGAATGAGCCTTTTGCCCTTCCACTCTCAGGAATGAAATGCAGTTTTGCCACCACTGCAGCTGTGGATCAACAGTGATTACCTGGGGTGGTAACCCACAATTAGCACCAGGCTTTGCTTCAGAAAGGGAGACAACTACAACCTGTACTGCAAGGGAAGGGGAGCTAAAGGCTCTGTACCCAAAAGGCCAAGGCCGAGACAAACAATCACCCCTGCAAGCACCAACCCAAACTCCTCACAGCACAGTGGAGCACCAAGCAGAGATAGCCCTCAAGCAGAATTCATGCGTTACCTCCATTCTGAATTCAACCTGGCAAAGCCCTGGCTGGCTGGCTGGCTGGCTCAAAGTTCCTTGGCCTGCACCACCATGGGTTTCTAGACCCAGCTAACGTGCAGTCTGCCTGCTGGCACACCAAAGGCTCCGGGATGCTGCCAGCTCACTGCACGTGCCCTGCACAGCACACACAGGCTCCTGCCTGTCTCTGAGAAACACCCGGCGGCCCCCCAGGAGCCACCACTCTCTGATTGCAAAATGCTGGCAGGGTCTGTCATTATCAAAGCATTTTACCTCTCATGTTTCACTCTGCTCTTCCCCGAGAAAGAGAAGATGATTATCCATTCTCCTCGGGGTTTGTACGGAACCAGGTGAATTAACACACCTGAGGTGCTGCAAGCCCTTCATGAGGTGACTAAAGGAGTATTTTACAAGCGACTCCTGGCTCTAACTCAGAAGTGGTTTCCTGCTCCTCCTGTTGGCTGCAGAAGCAATATTCTAAATATGTTTTCACGAGCTTGTGAAAGTGGGTTTGGAGATTCTCGATGCCCTCCAGCACCCATGGGCACCACCTCCTTTGCACAGAGCTGGTGCAGCACTGTTGAGCAGCAATGTGAAGCAGACTGGTGCCTGGGGTTGAACCATAGCAGTCCAGTGCTCAGAGGAGGGATTTCCCCTGTGCTCTTCCAAAACGTAGTGGAAATTCACCTGGTTTAGTTTTGTAATACATGAAGAGTGTTTTCTTCCATTTGTTCTGATCCATCAAAAGGACATTAAAAGAATGTTGTTAAAAATACCCGATTTTGGCCAAAACAAAAGAGAAAATGGGGGAGTAAGAGAGAGCAGTGTGTGGTTTGGGGGTGGGGGCATTGAATTGAGGAGTACCATTACTAAACCACAACACCATCTCAAAACCTTCCCAGAGATTTCCTTTCCAAGTGATCATTTTCCCACTTGTTTAGTCCCTGTTGCAGAATTTGCCAGAGCATCTTAAAGCAGAGAAGAGCAGCTTGAAAGGTTTTGCTTAGCATAGTTATTCCTTCTCAGTGATTGATAGCATACACAGCATTTTCAAGAAGCTGATCTATGTCAAACCTTCATGTGATCCTTGTGTCCCTGCCTGGCTTGAGCTTGTTCCATGCAATTTATGGAAGACTCCCTGCTATTCAGCCATACCACTGGCAGGGACTGGTTCCAGTCACATATGCAAATGAAACAAACAACAAAAAAATTATGAACAAAACTTCACTTGGGACAGGTCTGAAGAGAGAAGCTTGGTCAGTTATTTATTTCTTGGCACACATGAGTGGCAAGACTTTTAATTTCCTTATGGGGTGAAGATTGAAAGCAGAACTTCTGACACCAATGGGATTAGACATAGATAAATTCGCTCTAGCCAAATCAGCCTGGGATGTCCTATAGCCCAAATTGATTTTGCATCTTTCTTTCTCAGTATATCATCTTCAAGAAGTAGATATTTGGCATGCAGGTGATGTATTAATCAAAAGTTTCTATGACAGTACAGGCACAACCAACACTGTAGGACAGCCTTTCATGCTGGAAAACCCCACATGTCTCAGCACAGTGCAAAAGACAGCAAAAGATTTACTGGAGTTTCAAAACCAAAATAAGTAACATTATTTTTCAGAGAAGGGCCAGCAGCCAGCCCTCAGCAGAAGGGTCACAGCAAAAGCTAAAGCAGGCTGCAGCTGGTCACTGGCACACACAGGGCTGCTCTCCAGTTCCACTGGATACCTCTGGGGATGCCACCTGGCACCATCCAGCATATGGAAGCCTCTTTTACCAGGCTGTAGAGATGTGCACACATTGGAGCGGGGGGAGGCTGCTGGGTCAGCTCGCCACCTCTGTGCACAGTATCCCCACAAGTGCCACTAGAACACCTCAAAGGTGCATAGCCCTTTGATACAGTACAGCCCACCAGGCACCAGGGGTTGGCATTTTCAAGAGAGACCCCCATTTATGACCATACACTCTCCAGAAACCTGCCTGACATACTGGGATAAAACGGAACCCAGAGGAGGAACAGTGAGGGTTCTATGATCCAAACAGAACTTGCCCTTATCCAATAGAAACCCATTTTTCACTGGGCTTTGGCAAACAAAAAACCCAAACTATTTTCCATTTTAATGAATTATTGGTAGTTGTTCTTCTCCCTTTCCTTTCCCTGACCTCACCACACGTTAAGGTGAGCAGAGAGTCCCAACTCAATCCCAACACCCCCTTTCCATCTGGCTGCACTACACCCTGAATGGCTACATGGGCAAAGGGACTACAAGCCACTGTAGGTCTAGGAAAGATGTTCAGCCTGCAGAAAAGGAGACCGAGCACTCAAATGCATTAAGGCATGCACCATCTGTATGACAGCGAGGGACTTAAAGTGCAGCAGGAAGCACTGAGGTTGGACATTTAGAAGCAACATCCAGGTCATTTTCCAGTCATTAAACACAGATGAGGAAAGGAGAAAGAAAACTAAGCCAAGAAAAATAATGAAAAGAAAAAAGACAAAAAAAACCCAACCTCAACAACAAATCAATCAACTTTTAAAGCTTCAAAAGCTAATTATCACAATTTCATCTGGGGCTGGGACACTGTATACCTTCCTGCTTTATTTCACTGATGCCAGGAGACTTTTAGTCCAGAGGATGTACCAAAAGCAATGCCTCTATTTTTTTTAGTGGAAACCTGCCAGGAAAGAAAACAGAAAAATCCATGCATGCATCTATAATAGGTTGTAGTGAGCATGAAACAAGAATAGTAAGTCAGGGAACCTTCACATTTTGCAGAAATTGAGCTTCCATTCCCTTCCACAAGTTAAACATTCTATCCCAAAAAGATTTTCTCATGGGAAAAACTAAGCAATCAGGAATGGAAACAAACTGGTTAGAACTGATTACGTTGCTAACTCTGAGATGCCTTCAGACATTTGTTTGGGGCAACCTTGGGGAACCTGATGAAACAAAGTATTTGAGCATAAATGCAAAGCACACCATTTTGAAACCAAGGTTGATTTCTTAGACATTCAACAATAAATATATATGCATGCATATATACACACAGACACATACACCACAAACAGCTGACTACTTTATGGGTTTAAGATGAAAAGACAACATCCACATTGCATTATTATTAAAAATTATAAATTGCAATTAAAAAAAGTGAGAGAGGACAGAAGGAATTAGATTGCTTTTCAAAACCACATTATTGTTGTATGATTTTTTTTGTGGTGAATTTCAAGATTTTGCAATTTTTGGGAGAACATGCAGACTAAACATTGACTCTCCACAAATAAACACTAAATAAAATCAAAATCATTATATAAAGTCTATTTTATATCATGGACAATCAAATTTTATTTTTTAAAAAGGATAAATGAGGTCAGTGTAACTGTGGCTGCTTTCAGACTCACCTGCAGGCATGCACCCACCAAATTTACAAATTTAAAATGGTCTTCAAATCCAGCTCCAAATCCACTTGGACAGCTCCACCTATATGAACAGATAAGATACACTGACCTCTCCTTTAATTAACAGAAGATATGTTAAATAGCACTTGTGGGAGGCCCCTCCAGAAGAGGCATGCAAGAGACACATACTCTATCCAAACCTACTCCATTTAAAAAGGGCAAGCCATCCCAAGGGGATGGGGGAGGGCAGGAACTATCTGTGATACTGACTAATAGCTTTAAATATAGTTTATTTTCTTCAAATGTAGCTGGCATCAAATGTCTTTCTGTACATAGAAAGTTCAGTAGGGTAGGAACAGCTATTTTAGGGTTGAAGGAAGGTCAGCAGAATACAAGCATTGGTGTTCCAAGGCTCTTGTAAGGATGCTAAACTTGACAGGGCTTTTTATGAAAATGCATTTTTACTAAAAAGATGCTGGCAGAGGACTTCATAATGAGTAAATGCATTAAGTGAAGAACTCACTTCTTGATCAGCAATGTGATCTTTCCACTGTTTGGAGCTATGCTACCAGAATCTTTTTCATAATAAGCAGCAGAAAAAAGACAGGGATTTTTTGTTTTAGGGTTTGGAGGTTCTTCATGAGGGGAGGGAGTATTTTTGGGTTTGTCTAAATGAAATAATATTTTAACATATCTGTGTAAATAAGGAGATCATTTTCTTTTGAAAAGCAGACCAAAACCAAAAAGCTTTAAATGCAGTGATTTTTGTAGTCAAGCAAAGTAGCTAAGGCTTCAGACACACTCCAAATTCCACAGGTGCAGGAACTCATCTCTTCTGCTCCCCATGTAAGGAGACTCTTCAGCCAAGCCATCCAAAGCTCCAGTTTCTCTACAGCTGATAAGTGCGATACTTACGGTGAGGGTGTTGAGGCACTGGCACAGGATGCCCAGAGAAGCTGGGGATGTCCCATCCCTGGAAGTGTTCAAGGCCAGGTTGGATGGGGCTCTGAGCAACCTGGTCTAGTGGGAGGTGAGCCTGCCCATGGAAAGGGGTTGGAACTAGATCATCTTTTAAGTCCCTTCCAACCGAAATAATTCTGTGTTCCATACAGAATAAAAAAGGGGAAAAGTACACTGTATTTCTTTTTTAATTTTAGCAGCTTTCCATTTTCTGCTGCACTACCTGACTTCCCTCAGCTCCAGCTGCATGTTCAAACTAATAAAATCAGATAGATTTTGTTTGTGCCAATCTTAAAATAAGTATGTATGTTGCTTACCCCATCATGGCTGCACACCACTGCTGCAAGCGCTACTGCCACTGCTTTCCAAGAGAGATTCCACAAGGCCAACCTGAGCCCAGGTGATAAACTGAGCTAGGTTATCAGCAGTACCACAGAACTCCCAGCAAGCTGTTTAAATTTTATCTGCTCTCAGCATCCTCCCAGGGGCTGATAAGGCCCAGCAGCTTCCTGGAGCACAGTGGCTCCCAGAATAGGTCCTCTGAGAGCACACAGCCAACACTGCCACTCTGCTTAAAAAAGAAGAGTCTTGCTCTGATGGAGATCCCAGCTGATCACTTGGACAGGTGTTTGGGTAGCACAGCTCAGTACAGTTCCTCCAACTAGAGAGCAGTAACACACAGGGTTGTCTGCAAGCAAGGTGCAGCACAGACCTTCTGCTCCATCAGACCCAGAGCCCAAGAGCTGCTCTTATTTCAATTGGCTTTTGAAGGACTCCAGTGCGTGCCTTTGCATGTCAGGTACACTCAACCTTTCCTTAAAACCAAATCCAGGGCTGAGAAGATACTTTCAGAATTCCATGAAAACGACTCCAGACTTTTTACAACTAAGTTCAGAGTGATGGTTCTATTTGTCTTGCTGGTTCCCTTCAAGGATTAATCACACAGTAACCTGCACCCCTAATTAGGATGTTTGTGACTCCCATTTCTGAGCACATGAACGTGAACTGGAAGAGATTTCATTTTGCTAAAAGTCACGCAGCCCAGGATGTGAAAAACTATCATTGGACAGCTTTAAGTCTATTAAACAGAAATAAAGAACAACTGAGGGAAATTAAACTTCATGTTACCTGTTCCTTGAGGTAACTGCAAGGACCATATTCTTCTTTACCTTATACAAACCCAAGGAATGGAGAGTGAATACAGACCACCAAACTGCACAACTGTAAACACAGTGGAATGTTATTTTTCAGTGAGTGAATCTAGGACATTGCTGGTACTCTTGATCTCTACCACGATACTCTTGCAGCCCAGCTATCACTGTGGCTTTTGATCTTTTACCAAATATCTAAAGTTTTCAAAGGATGCAGGAAGTTGGCACTGTGGCCCATGCTATTGTGAAGAGATAAAGTAGGATTTTCCAAGTCTGAACTTAATGTCTATTGCTTTGCTTTCAGTAGCCAAAGAAGACTGCATTCTTACTCATCTGTTTTAATTATTTTTAGTCCTACATGTCTATGTGTGAAATCTTGAAAAAATGAAGAGATTTACCTGCCACTTTCAACTTATGCCAAAGGGATGTAGGCAGGTCTGCTAAAAATAATTGCCCGTGACTTATTAAAAGTAATTGTGGCTGCTATGACGGAGGAATTGTCATGCTACATAATCTCCCAAAGACAAACCTCAACTAACAGTGAATGAAGCTGGTTTTGGAACTCAACAGTAAAGAGGTTATGAGGGTTAGCACATCAGTGAAGCACAATAATTTCACTGTGCTAATTATCTAGTGCCTAAAGAAAGTGAG
Source organism: Tichodroma muraria (assembly GCA_013390105.1). Taxonomy (NCBI): domain Eukaryota; kingdom Metazoa; phylum Chordata; class Aves; order Passeriformes; family Sittidae; genus Tichodroma; species Tichodroma muraria. The sequence continues at coordinate 142,589 of WAAG01051541.1, forward strand.
AACAGTCAGCTGTTAAACAAGCGGTGATAAGCTGTCAGAGCAATTTTGTGCACTAGAGATTCTCTACAATACTGCTCCTGGAAAAAAAGGGGAATTTCAGCCAGCCTAGGTGTCGCATGCACAACAGTCCGAGGGCAAAGGGGAGGTGCTTTAGCTTTACACAGTGTCAGAAAAATGAGAGGTTCCCAGTCAAACTCTTCAATGTGATGTATTTGTTCTGCACAGATGGAGGATAGTCTCTACCTGATGTTTAGCTCAGGCTACGATTACTTGTGGCTTGATTTTACCAGTGTCTGTGAGCACCCAGAAGTGGATATCAAGAGGAAGGATCCAGGCTCTTCTCGGAGGTGCCAAGCAATAGGACAAGAGGCAGTAGGCAGCAACTGGTACACAGAAGTTCCACCTGAACATGAAGAACTTCTTTACTGTGCAGGTGGCCGTGCACTGGAACAGATTGCGCAGAGAGGTCGTGGAGTCTCCCTCACTGAGGATATTCAAGAACCATCCGGACACAATCCATGTGGTGTGTCTGGACACACCTGTGCCATGTGCTCTAGGCTGACCCTGCTTGAGCAGGGAGGTTGGACCAGATGTCCCAGTGTGACCCCTTCCAGCCTGACATACTCTGTGATTTCCTGAGTCGATGTGATGAGCTGTGGCCCACTGGGGACAGTGGCATTCCTCAGGCCAGGCTAGTGTTGAATACTGGGAATTGATGCTATTCCACAACCAGGGCTCATTCTCAGTCCATCTGCACAGGAACACCTGGAGAACAAGGAACCACCCAGTACCCTGCCTTCACTGACAGGCCCATCTCGTGCAGCTCCAGCCCTAACACACCCTCTCCACACCTAAGCCTTGCTCATCCAACTATTCCTGTTCCCTGGTAAGCAGACTGTTCCTGATGAGTAAGCAGACTTGTTACAGAGAAGGCTCAGTGTGTGAAACTCTTGCTGAGTTTACCAATTTCTTCAGATAAAATGCAAAGGATTACTAGTAACAGTGACATTCTAAGTTGAGATTGTTAGCATTAACATGAAATAATACAAAATGAAGAGTATGTAAAAGATCAACATTTATGAGATGTGAATACTTCCTCTCTTCCAGCTGAATACTTATACACACGTGGGCTTTATGCCTGCATCACTCTTTACAATATTCTGTCCAAAAGAAACAAAGACTTTGCATGTGCAGTCCTCAGCCCTGCAGCTACCTAGCACAGGGAATTTCTTATGGATCTTGAATGATAAAAAGGCAATTTAGGGTGCTAGGATAGACCAGAAATTAACACCCTGTGGCAGCCCATTTTGAAACTTTTGCCATTTGTAGAGGCAAGATCCGTGAATCTCTTGTCTTCATACAGAGCAGCAGAGTGATGCCTTTGGAAGGCTCTTTCTCTCTTTAGTATGCAGAAGCAGATCTTTCTCAGGTTTTTTGAAGGGAGAGCAGACTTGGATGAAAATGTACCCACCACAAACCTTAAGCAACCCAGAAATTTCTGCTTCTAACAACTGTCATTCTTGTACATAGTCTTCTGCAAGAACTATTGGTACAATAAATGCTGCAAAAAAATGTTTTGGTCTTATACTCTGAGACATGATATGGACTGACTTGAGTAAACTCTCATACTTCTAAACCCATTTTCTCCTATTTTCATGTATCTCTGGGTAAGTCTGTTGTTAAGTCTGTAAACGTCTTTTTCGTTATCTAGATCGTAAGGGTTGCAAAACTGAGTCTGATGACCACTCATATCTGATGGTTCTGCTCTCTTACACATAGCTACTGGTTAACTGCATATATATCTGAACTCAGAGGTAGGATTAAAAAAACAAGTATCCGTATTAACTATATATGAGGTCCTTGAAACAGTAGTCAAAATTAAAGGCTGAAACAGAAAAAAAAAAAAAAAAAATCACAAACAAATGTTAGACCTTAAGAAAGTTGGATTCATTAGAAGTTTATACTTTTGTTTTCTTCCTCTAGTTAAAAAAATTAACAATCGTTTAAGTACACAATTTAAAAAGCAGTGGCTTATGATTGACACATTTTCAGTCAATTTTCTAAATTGTTTAAACAAAATCAAACACAATTCCTAGAGTTACAGCAAATCAACAGTCATATGAAGATATTTACAGTGCAATGTTCTAATTCATGCTCCCAACTTCACAAAATAGCCGCATAGTAGATTTAAGTGGTATCTGTGAACCGGGTTGTACTCAGATGCACACCTGTTTTAGGATTCCAGCCATATTCTGCTAAAAAGGCTTTACAGGAGTAAATCAGGGGGTTTAGATCTATGGCCTCTCCCAAACAGGGATGCAGATAGCAGTTCCTCCTTGCCAAGACAGCCCCATTTCCAAATCAGCCCAATCGACAGCAGCCTACTGACAGGCAATGGGATCTATACCACACATCTGTGCTATGTAAATGCTGATGTGCTGCTAGAACAACAGTGGAAAAAATACGTTTGGCCAGAAGCAAAAAAATCAGCTCTTTTTCCTTCTGCTTCTTTGACTTAATGAAGAGACACACTCTTAACTAATTGCTTTGGCAGGCCAGCAGGCTGCCTGTGCTTAATGACACCACTAGGAATTCCACAAGCTTTCAGCTTCTAACACTAAGAACTTTCAACATGTGCTTTTTAAGAGTGAACCTCAGAAATCTTTTTCTTTTCAAAAGATGCTTTTTATCTCACTTCTTCCCATTAGTTGCTGCATCAGGCATAACAATACACAAATATGCAACATGCACTTCAAACTGGGCACTTGTCTGTCCCAGGAAAACCATACTTACAGAGCACCCTGCTGACAAAATGGCATGCAGAGCAACTCTGAGTTCACAAATAATACAAAACAACCTCCCCAACATGATTGCTTCAGGCTTGCCACATACATCCACCTGCACTTTCACAAAGCTCAACCGCTCTCCATTTTTCAGGTCTGAGTTGTGAACATGCATCAAAATTCCCTTTTCATACTTACAACAGAAAATGAAGAATCTAAACATCACACTGGATCATATTTG
>WAAG01051547.1:0-51904 GCA_013390105.1 Tichodroma muraria
AGGACGCAGCCTCCTTTGTATCCCAGTTTCCCGGCCACATCTCCCTCTCTCTTTCCCCACTGGCTGAGGTAATTGAGAGATTCAGACTTCCCGGAACGCCTGAAACCGAGGATTCCCCTCTAATGTGTAACCCTCCCCTTTAATTTTTAATTCTTACGGAATTTAGGGGTTTTCTTTCATCTTACAGTGTCTAATTTCATTTATCAGCAAACCTAGAGTTTATTTGCAAAAGTAAATATCTTTTCCCATTCATCAATCAGTGGAATCCTTCCCATTGTTTCTTTTATTTCCCAGTGCTGGTTTTATCTACCAGTCGACCCAGGGATTGTTTGTAAAGACAGCTCCGCTATTCCTCTCAGGTTTGTTCTCTGATTTCTGGGGAAAAGTGGATGCCAGTGGAGAGGCCGTTCCTGCAGCGGAGCCCGTGGCACGAGCAGGGGCTGCCCTGTGCCCGTGGCGCTGCCCGAGGGCACCACGAGCCCCAGAGCCCGCGGACAGCTGGGGTGGGGGCGCTGTGTCCGCACCGCAGCCACCACCGGGTACTGACCACCTCACACCGCCCTTGCTCGGGAGCAGAACCAACACCAGGACCGGTGCTGGTGCTGCCCCGGCTGGGCTCAGCCACCCGGTGCCCCTGCCACAGGCAGCGACCATTCCTAAGTGCCCCTGCTTACAGAAATGCATCACCGTGTTTGTGTCCCCCCGAAATGTCAGTGGCACAAGACGCATCTTTTTCTTTTTGTGTTTCTCCGTTCATGCATCTGTTCCTGCGGAAGGAATAAACATCTATTTGGTCACAAGTCAAGAGTGAGCTTTTTAAATTAGTCCATTTTCAGGCAAGTCTACAATGTGGAGCAAGGCAAGAAGCAGAAATGACTCTGTCCTCATTCTGCACAGTGCAGCCACACAAAGGGAATGTTTGGTGGTTAAACACAGCCATTAGGAAAACGAGTGGAACGGAGCCAGCCCTGCGAGGCAGAAGGCGGGCAGCAGCTGGGAGTGGATTGCTCAAGACACGGCACGTAAAAGCTTCTCAGAGCCCCAGATACCCGAGCACTCCGCCGCTGCCAGAGGCGTTGTGTGCCCAGCACGCAGGGAGCGCTGGAGCCCCCAGCCACGATTCCAGCCAGGACACGGGCAGGTGACACCTCCCGAGACGGCGACTTTACCGGTGCTGTGCCCCCAGCTGGCAGCTCATCGAACCCCCACACTTCCCAGCCTGGCACACTGCCTTTTCTCCTCTCGAAATCCAAGAACTTCTTGCCCTGCTGATTCTGAAGGAATTCACCAGGCTGAAATCCCCACTCGGACGAGAGGTCACCTGATCATTTGATAGCATGTCCTGACTTGGCCTTGTTACACAGGGACAGCACAGTTCTGGGCTCGAACACAGCCAGTGGCTGCCTTCCGGGCAGGCTCCCTGCAGCTGGTAAATGGTGGGGCTGGCTCTGCCTCGGCTGCACAAAGGCACTGTCTTCTCCTGCACACGCAGAGGTCACCCACAGTGAAGGTACCCATGACCCCCTGAGGGACGTCACCGTCACGGCTGGCGCACGAACCCCCAGCTGACTCAGGGATCTGTCTTTGGGTCTGAGCTGGGAGCAGTGGGTTTCCTTCTTGAATTTCTCCCTCTTTGGCCTCTGCCTCTGTAAGACGAGACCGATGCCCTGTAATCCCTCCACACACAGACACTCGACTGCGGCTCAGAGCCACGGGGACATTTCAGCATACAAGCCTGGATTTCACTTTTTTTGTTCTCAGAACAGAATCAAGGCTTAGAGCCAGCCAACACTACACACCTACATCAAACACCTTAATCCCACCCAGTTCTGAACTGTGGCCAGACACTGCTCTGGTTTATAAAAATGCTTATTTGCAGTGGTTGCACCTTGCCCACATATACTGATTTCTCCTCCAGCTTCTGCTGGGTATTTATCCTTCCCTGTTTCCCCCAGTATCTACAGAACTGCCATTTACCAGAAAGGCTGAAATTTGAAATGCGGAGCATTAGCATTCCATTGCCCATGGCACCCCGAAGCATCAGCAGGCTTTGGGACTGCGTGGGGAATGCTGTGGGGGAAGCACTGCAGCAGCCTCAGGGGGTGGTGGGGAAATAGAGATTTGCAGCCTCTGGAGCAGGAAGAACTAAGTCTTTCATTCTGAAGGACCAGAAGCAGTGAGAAGGCACTTACCACGATGCAGAAACAGCTCAAGCTTTTTGGACAACAGATTTAATTTTTGAACACTAAATTTTACTTTGGAGACAGACTGCAAGGGCAAGGACAGGCTGGACAGTTGTGTTCACTGGTTCCCTGAGCTTGCTGAGCAAAAAGTAAAGCAGGTGAGAAGGGCTTTGCTGCACCTATGCGCTGCTGAAACGATAACCTCAATATTGACTTCTAACAAGTTCATCTCCTTTAGCCAAGTTCTCCTTGAATGGCTCAACTCTTACACCAAGACATCGTTCACTTTTCCCACGGTTCTCATCCTTTAGAAAGTGGTTGGAGGGAAATTCCTGTCACCCAGAATGCCCAGGACCCCTCTGCTTTGCTCTTGTACCAAGAACTGCTGGGAGAATCTTGCCAATTATATATTAAATAAAAATCATTTAAACTCCCAGCTACTATCAGGAAAGCTGCAAACAGGGATCACTCTGTTCTGGGCATGGCCACAGCTGCACAGGACACAGAACTACTTCCCCTGGCATTCAAATGCATCTTTATCCATCCTGTATTATAATGGTGCTGTTGGCAATTAAAATACAACCCTTCCCTGGTAATTAGCATCTGTGTAATACTGGTAATCAAAAAGTTCATAATAATTTGTTCTACCATCCTCACAAATATTAAGGATAAAATCAGCTAATTAAATTGTTTTTTAGGCATGGCCAGGAGAGCAAAGCTTAAGCTGCCTGGCTGGTGTGTCTGCAGTGACATAATTGGGTTTCAGGGATTCATTGAGCACATGGAAAGAGCTGTCTGGAGCTCTGCTGGGAGCATCTCCCATAGGAAGCCCCGGAGCAGCTGCCCTACACAAGCAGGCCCAGAAGGGGCACAGCAGATCCCTTCACTCCTGCCCTTAGTGGGCAAGGGGCGCGGTAACACCCAGAGGGACCCGTGGCACCAAGGCCTGGCCCGGGGCTGCAGCTGCACACGACCTGCCCGTGACAGTGACACTCGCCCGCGCTCAGCGAGGACACGGAACCGTAACTCTGTCCGATCCTGAATAAAAACTGACTTTGAATCAATCAAAACCCTTCACTGCTTGACTGTGCTGCTTATTTGAGCAGCACTTTGTCCTGGGAACAGCTCTGAGAGCAGTGTCTCTGGCAGGGTTTCTCCCAGCCATTATCTCCAGCACACAAAGACCCGTTTGCAGGAGCAGGACATCTGCTGCCATTCCCATGGCCACCTCTCCATGTGCCAAGGACCCAGCCTAGGGGACACCAACATGGGAGGGCTGCTGGCTGTGACAACAGCACTCTCAGCCTTTCCATCTAGCTCACAGAAGCATGGACTCACAGAAGGGTTTGGGTGGAAGCAACCTCAAATCCCACCCAGTGCCACCCCTGCCATGGCAGGGACACCTCCCACTGTCCCAGGTGCTCCCAGCCCCAGTGTCCAAACTGGCCCTGGGCACTTCCAGGGATCCAGGGGCAGCCCCAGCAGCTCTGGGCACCCTGAGCCAGGGCCTGCCCACCCTCCCAGGGAACAATTCCTGCCCAGTATCCCATCTAAACCTCTAAAGTTGCAGTGGTAGCCAAACAAGCGTGACCCTCAGGAGCCATGCTCTAAGTACAAGGTTATCAGCTCGACAAATCTGCCTTCACATCTTTAAGTGCTGATTTTGTTTCTGTTTCCAGACACCTTGCCACATTTCACTCCTTAAGATATTTTCCATGGAGCCTTACAACTTTAGTTTTTCCCTGCTGAAAAGCTGTGCTTTTCCACAAGATTGATGGACTCGTTTGTCAGAACAACATAAATCATTAAAATCTCTTTTATGCAGCACTGCTGTTTGCTGCAGCCAAGTTGTAACAGCAGCTGATGAAACTTTTATTCACAGCAAGCCTGTTGGTGTTTCCAGGTCGTGTCAACACTTCGATAAAAAATCTCTTTCTCAGTTGCTTATGCTAGAGCCAAAAAAGTCTTCTGACCCAAAATAACACCTGCTGTTTCCAACAGCACTTCAGTGTGCTGTGTATCAGAGGATCACAGAATCCCAGACTGGTCTGGGTTGGAAGGGACCGTAAATCCCACCCAGTGCCACCCCTGCCATGGCAGGGACACCTCCCACTGTCCCAGGTGCTCCCAGCCCCAGGGTCCAGCCTGGCCTTGGACACTGCCAGGGATCCAGGGGCAGCCCCAGCTGCTCTGGGCAATCTCAATAATTTCAATCTGAACTCCTAAGAATGTTCCTGTGCTTCTGTGCAGGTCCACAGCCCTCCCTGAGACTCGGCAGACCCCTGTGGATCTGAATCCCCTCTGGGTGTGCCCAGCACTCTGTGTGCTGGCAAAGGGAACCACATATGCAGGTGCAGCTGGAGCAGCCAAAACATTGGCAAAGCTAAGCTTGTCCATGTTCTCTGGGATTTTTAGTTTTTTTTTTTTCCCAGAATGAGACTTATTCTGTCTTGCTCACACAAATGGGACAGCTAGCACACTAAAAGTATGTCAGGAAAAGCTCTCCACATTGGTACCCTGCAAAAGGGGCTGGGGCCTTGCAGTTGGTATCTATCGGGGAATGTTTCCTAATTTCCCTGCAAGAAATCATGGAAGGGGGCTGCAAAATGTTATCTATAGGTTCTGGATCATGTGATTTAATGCAATTTAAGGTGGTTCAGAGTAAGCATTGCCCTTTAATGTCACACTGAGAAAATAAGGTCTCATCAGACATTAAGCAGATGTTTCTGTAATTGAGTTTGGATATGGAGGATTATTTGACTAGAAGCCCAAAACACGTGTAGATTTCCTTTCCTCAGGAGAGACACTAATCCAAATAAACAAGGAGAAACTGAAGAAGTGACAGCAGAGAAGCCTAAAGAACAAAAAGGAAAGAGGAGAGTTTTTCTTTGCGTTTGCTTGTCCTGGTTCTCCACCTCTGCCCCTGCACGCTGGCTGAGCGGCCTCATCACCAGCCAGACACCCCAAACCTGGTGTCTCCACTCAGCCTCGCAACAAAAACGTGGCCATTTGGGATGATCCTTTGGGCACAGCCCTGAGCACATCTCCGGCGGGGCACGGCGTGGATGTGCTGAGAGCTCCGGGCCGTGGAGCAGCCCCGGGGAGGCTCCGAAGGGCCAGGGCAGTGCTCGGCCCGTGCGGAGAGCAGGCAGGAGGCCAGCCCAGGAGATGTGATCTGGAGCTGTCACACTGCCTACTGAAAGGCTGCTAGGCATCTACGTGTTTGTCTGGCTTTAATCACACCTCGGAGATCTCTGCTGGGCTTGTCTTTCTCAATAATTAAAGCAGAATGATGAAAACTCAGACCAACCTGCAGAGATCCCTGGAGACACTGTGACCCATCTTTCTGCCTTTGGGATGGATCCAAACCGGGATCCACCATCTCCTCCCGCTCAGCAGCACTCCATAGGACACACATGAGGACCTGGACCCCTGTGCACAACCACAGCTAAAGAGCATTGCCTGAATAAATTGTGCAATGTTTTCCTGTGGGTAACACGCATTTTGAGTTATGTCTAGTATTTGGAGCCATCCCTCCTTATGGCCGTGACTACATGCTGTGATAGGTTGGTTGAAGAGGCAAAATTATTTTTTTTAGCTGCATATTTGACAGATAATGGGAACAGAAAGAAATCTAATTACTTACAATGAAGATTGGAGGGCCTTATTTGATCTCTGAACATAAACTGATGTTGAAGTTCCCTGAGCCCAAGGCAAGAACACTCGCTGTGCTGTTTCCCAAAGCCCCATGGCTCATCGCGATCCGGCCCCGAGGGGCACTGGCACTGACGCCCAAGTGGCCCCAATGTCCTCGGCTGTGCCGCTGCCACAACACGCCCCCAGGCACCAAAGCGTCCCTTCCTCGCTGAAGGAAATAAACACAGGTCTTTCTTTTCAGCCAAGAAAGAAGGGGATTCTCGTGTTTCACAGAGGAATCAAAGCCATTTGCAGCCAAATGCTTGATTTTCCCTTGGCAGAAGCTTGCTCCAATGAGCCGGTGTTTACCACCAGGCTGCATGAAGGGATCAGCCCTGCAAGGGCAGCTGGGGAGATGGAGATCCCTGCCAGAGGGCACAGGGGCTGTGTGTGCCTGGACACACAAACCCCCTGCTCCTCCTGCTGCTCTCCTTCCCTGTCACTGCAGCCACCCCACAGGTCAAGCCTGAGCAGTGGCGGTCACACGAGGGCTGCCTGTCCCCAGGGAGCCTCCATGAGCTTCTCAAGCCTTTCTATCAAACCTTCCAAGCAGCACTGCATTACCTCAGGTTACCAACATAAAGAAATGCGCTTGATATTTCTCCATGTTTTCAGGGATGGGACTCCTCTGCCCAAGAATACCCTGCAAATCTCAGAATCACAGGATGCCTTGGGTTGGGAGGGATCCTAAATCCCACCCAGGGCCACCCCTGCCATGGGCAGGGACACCTTCACCCAGGGTGCTCCAGCGTGGCCTTGGGCACTGCCAGGGATGCAGGGGCAGCCACAGCTGCTCTGGGCAACAATCTCAACCTCTCTGACAAACCCAAAGGTAGTCACAGGGGCTAAAATGGAGTTTGAGAGCAGAGCAGAGCTGATGTGAGAGCCCGAGGACGCAGCAGACCATGCGGGGGCACACAGGGGGCACAGTCCCACCACGGGGTGAGGGAGGGCGAAGCTCCTGCGCCTGGCAAACAGCCCTCGTCCAGCTGGCAGCCGGGGAGAACGGGTGCTGTTGGGTAACCTCCAGGTGCTTTGGCTTAACTGCGCCACTTGCTGCACATGAGCAGGTGAGCATTCCATACTGCACTGCCCTTCACTGAGAGGAATTTTTAGTGCCTATTTTTAAAAACAGGTTTTAGATCAAAAGTAATAATATGGCACAACGATCTTACTGCAACTGCTTGAGAGAACGACAGGAACAGAAGGAATCTCGATGGATTTTGGACATAAATAGTAAGTAAACGGGAGGTGAGGGTGGAAAGCAGAGACACAAAAGGCTTCTGTTCAATAAACATGGTTTCTTTCCATGCTCTTCTTTCTTTAAAAAATCTCATGGACTTATAGTCCAGAGTGTTTTCCAAAGGGAGGTAGAATCACTGATCATACAGATAAAATATAGTCTATGCCAAATATGATGGGTCAGTAAGAATAAAAAAGTATTAAGAAAAAATAAGAAAAGCCAATTTGCAATTGTCAAAGCGATCCTGTACTTACAGTTTTATTTCAGAGAACAAAATGGCCAGTTGGTACAAAAATGGAAAGCACTAAATTTAGAATTTGTCAACATTTTCACTCCTGATATTTTAATTTTATGGAACTATTGAAACAGGCGTGATTTTGCTATGCAATTTACATGAATAACAATGTCCAGGCCTTTTCAGCAGGTGACCCTCTCTGGGCTGCACCTGAGGGCTCCTCACCCCTCACCCTGGGCTTGGCAACAGCATCACCGATGGACAGAGCCGGGGGGGAGGAACCCAAATCCACCAAAAATCACACCCTGGTACCCATGCTGCTCACGAACTCACTCCGTATTTCCTGGATGCTTTCTCAGGAGCCCTTTGCAGCGACAGCCTGAGCAGCCTGACCTTTCCCTGGCCCATCCTCTACTGCCCTGTCTCCCCTGTGCTGAGAGTGGTGTTGAGCACAGAGATGCATCAACAGAGACAGAAAGAGCAGATGCCATGAGGATTTCCTGTTCCTGTCTCTTCCTCCCAGATCAGTCCATCGGTCTGGGGCAGAGAAGGTGCCGTAGAGAAGGCAGAGAAGGACACAGGGCACAGCTCCCTGGGGAGGTCTCTGGCTCTGGAGAGCAGGGTCTCCAGGCCGGGGGGCAGTGCTCCCAAACACGGCCCCTGCACGGCTGAGCCCACGCCTGGGGTCTGGGGGCTCCCTGCAAGGGATCTTCTCAGCTGGATGAGACACCCGGCCCTCCACACAACCTTTCTGATCCACCTCTAAAGGTCTGTGCCACAACAGTTTTTCCCACATCCTCTTCTTGCCCGTCTCCACAGCCCACCAACATCGTTCAGCTAGGAAACAAGGCAAATCACCACCTCAGAAGACAGGAGAAGAGGCCATTTCAAAGGAGAAAGGCTGCCAGGAGAACTGGGAGGGAGAAAAGCACGTGGGAAGGACACTTCCCAGCAGGCCTGGCCCACACGAAGGCCCTGTCCCGTGGCAGCGGAGCCGCTGGCTCCGGGCGCCCAGCACAGGCCGCGGGTCCCTCAAACCGCGGCAAGATCACGTCAAACTCTTGTCACAGCACTCACTTCTATTGTGAGTTGTGCACCAGCTGCATCAGTTTCTGCTTCTATTTTTCATACCCCATCTTTAATTCATTGCTGAGACACAGGAAATCCCAATGGCCTTGTAGTGGCTTGTGGGCAGCTCCTGCCTTCACCACAGAAAAACCAGAGCAGAACTGTATCCAGCCTTTTGGAGCTGTGTCCATACAACTCCCACGAGATTCCGATCAGTTTCTAAGCAGCTCACAGACACTTCAATAAGAATTTATGAACTTTAGACCCACAAGAAGAAATACATCTGTGAAGAGGAGGAGGAAGTCTCCTTCCGTGCACACCACTGCCCAGAGTAACAACAGGGCACACCCGTAATGCTCTGGACAAACCCAGGCAGTATTTTCCTTAATAAACTCCATTTGCTGTATCATGCTGATGTATCCATAATTTCATAGGAACCGAGGACACTGCTCCTTATTATCTATGACATTAAGTGGTTTGTGATTGGATTGTCCAACCATGAGCATTAACACAACATCACAAACTCACAAGCTGCAGCTTCCAAGGACCTGTAGATGACCTCGATGTCCAACACAGCTTCAATTTTATTGTTGCCAAAAGCTGCATCTGACGCTGGAACCTTCCATCTCTCAGTTCCATTTATGAGCTGTGGGGGTGTGGGCTATGATGGCTTGTCAGAACAAAAACAAGATCCAAATGCTGGTCACATTTCAGCCTCTGAGAAAATTGTAATTCTCATTAGTGGCAAAGGATGGATTTTTTACTTTAAGAGTTTTTTATGCTGGCCATGTGAGAGCTGCAGTCTGGTGTGGGCTGCACTGAGGGCAGGAGGAGCCTCTGCCAGTGGCACACACGGGAATGAGAGGTTCTCCTGAGGGCAGCGCTAACAGAGTGATCACCACATTTCCAATCATTAATCTGATCAATGCCAAAACATTCTGCTCTTTGTCCTTACAGGTGGATGAATGTTTACGGAATTCCATGATGCATTTAGGCTATGTCTCCTAGAATCACAGAATCCTTTCAGCTGGAAAAGACCTCCAAGATCGAGGTCCAATCTCTGACCAAACGCCACCCTGTCAACCAGAGCAGAGCACTGAATGCCACGTCCTGTCATTCCTTGAACAGCACCAGGCAGGGATGGGGACTCCACCACCTCCCTGGGTAGCCTATTCCAATGTTTCTCCAAAGCCAGGTGACCCTGACCCAGCTCCATCCTCCCCTGCTCCCTCCGCAGCTCCCCCTCCTCCCCCTCCTCCTGCAACGCTTGCGGCTCTCGTCCCCTACCCCACTGCGAGGCTGCCCCTCTGACAAAGGGTCAGGGCTGCCTTCAGGCACTTCTGCCACTCAACAGGCAGCATATGCTGATCCATAAAAAGGTTTCCTTAATCAAAGACCTCAAAATGAGATCAGGAGGGGAGGGGGAGCGGGGAGGATGTGGGTGGATTTTGTTGCAGACTCTAATGCTGAAAAAACTCTCATCTGAGCCAGGAGGACTCTGAGCAGCCAGCTGCTATGGAGGCTCGATGCACACACAGGAACGCAGGTGAGAAAACACTCCTGCCGGCACAAGCCACAGCGAGCTCTCCCTGCGCCGGGGGCAGGAGCTGCCCGGTGCTCCCAGACCGAGTGGAGCCGCTGCGGCTGCCGAGGCTGCAGCACGGCCAGCCGGGAGCACAGGGCACGGACCAGCGTGCCACCGGGCAAGGACCACTGTGCCACGGGGCACGGAAGACCTGTGACACAGGCCAGCCACGGTGGGGACATCAGCCACCTCGTCCCCACCTGCCCTGAGCCACTGCCACGCTCCAGCAGCCGCTGCCAGCAGGGCCAGCCCCCGGGCAGACCTGCAGGGGTGGCCCAGGGCCAGCAGTGCGAGTCTGAGGGGAGGACGATGCTCCTGCCCTCTGCTCTCCTACACCTCCTTCCTGTCACAGGGCCCTGGAGTGAAGGTCCATCCCCCCTCCCGTCCCACCTCCCCTCCCACACCAGCGTGACTCAACCCCAGGGAATGGTGGGGCTCAGATGAATCCCAGGCAGTTCCTAATGCAAATGTTAATAAGGCACCGGGTGTACCATAATAACAAAAGGGGGCAGCTCGTTTGATAAATCATGGTCTTTTGAAGTCTAATCTTTCAGAAACCCCAAACAGGTCCCCAGTGGGGAAGTGCAGGATAATCCCCAGCTCCTCCCAGCTGAGCTCACTGCTCACCCAGTCACTCCAGACCCTTCAGTGGCACTTCCCATTGGTAATTTTCCTGCTGCTGCCCCCACAGCACGAGATCCAGACAGTGAGGAGGTGCTGGACCCCATCACCACTGCATCTTCTGTGCTCTGCCACTTTCCCGTGGCTTTTTCCAATGACATGCTTGCAGCTTGGCAGCATCCAGGAAAGAAGAAACATCACTTGGTACCACCTGGAGATGGTGTCAGAGGGAGGATGCCCCTGTGTGTGCCCTGGGCTTTCTCACATGCCTGCTCCTGGTCCCTGTCCCCAGCCCAGGCAGCTGCTCCTGTGCTGGATGCAACGGTGGAGCATGCTGTGGAACCAGAGAATGACAGAATCATGGACTATCCTGAGATGGAGAATACCCACAAGGAGTCCAGCTCCCATCCCTGCACAGGCCCCCCAGCAATCCCGCTCTGGGCATCCCTGGCAGCGCTGTCCAAAGGCTCCTGGAGCTCTGGGGCCGTGCCCATTCCCCGGGGAGCCTGGGCAGTGCCACCACCCTCTGGGGGAGAAGCTTTCCCTGATGTTAATGCCCTTCTCATCACTCCTGCTGCACTTGCCCATCTCCTGCCTGCGGAGCCTGTTGCATCCCGCACGTGCGATGGGCCTGACCAGCACTGCGTGGCCCGACACCAGCAGCTCTCCAGCGCCCCAGGACCCACAGGCACCCCTCACCTGGCTGTGCCCTCTCCATGAGCACGCTGCCCTTTCCCCAAGCCAAGGCACCCCTGTCTCCAGAGCCTGCCCATGGCACGGCGTGTGATGGAGTGACAGGAGCAGTGTCCAGCAGGGACAGCCTCCGTCCAGCCCCTGCCTGTGGCTCTGGCAAACCCTCAGCCTCATGTGAGATCCAGGACATAAAAATAAAGGAAAAATCAAGGGTAAGAAATATGTGTGGCAACTAAATATCAAGGGATTAAGTTTCCAGCCTTTCTTTAGGGGGAAAAATCCAACATTTATAAAGCTGGAAAAAAAGAAAATGGATCAAGCTAGTGTTGATGTCAAAGAGAGATTCAGTTGAGAATAGACTTGAAGGGAATTTTATTTATGGTGCAGCTACTGGGTGGGCATCTGTGACCTTTAGAAAATGGATTAAAGCCTTTCTATACCCAGCTCCAGGATGTGTGAATTATTAAAGCAACAAAATAATGAAGTTGAAGTGCTTGTGCAAAGCAACCCCCACACAGCCAGCCCTCCCTGGGAGGGTCAGTGTGGAGCTGGGCACAGGGGCCAGCACCCCCAAACCCCCTGGAGCAAACAAAGACAGGCCCCCCCAGCCCCCAGCACCCACCCCAGGTGTACTGGTTCCCTCTGGAAGATTCCATTGCCTGCTGCTGCTCATTCCAGCCCCAACCCTGGTTTAATCCCCTATTTCCAAAGGCACACAAAGGCACAAATCCATGCTGAAAACCTCAGAGGTGTTCTTACTTCTTTACAGCAGTGAAGTGTATATAATGAATTCCCAGAGCCCCATCCAGCTCCTTATCCCCTGGAAAAGGCGGCTGGGGCTGGGGCTGCAGAACCACGAGGTCAGCCCAGGTGGGAGGAGGAGGTCAGGAGCAAACACCCCCAGCTGCCTCACGGGGACTGAAGCCAGAAGAGGCCAACTTTTATCAGGCAGAGGTCCCGGTCCTGCAACGGCCTGTGGAGCTCCCTGGGTCTCATCCTGTCTCTGGTGAAGCACAACAAACTTCAGAGCTCATTTCTCACTAGAACAGGGCCACTAACTGCATCCCATCCTACAAACCCTTTCCTGGCTGATGCTCCTTGGGAATGGCATCAGAGCAGCCAAAAACTGAGCAACTGCTGCCGCTGCTGCTTGGAAAGGAGCCTGTGCTGCAGGAGGAACACTATGCTGACATTAAATCACTGAAAATCAAATAATATCACCTCTACTGTGTGTGGAAAATATTACACACTTGCTAATTGGAGTAAACATGTAATTGGACCTGACCTTTGTTTGATTAACTGTACCTTAAAGCTGATTAAAACCATCTCTAAAAACCAGAAATTGGCCATTTATTGCAGATATGCCACAGCTCTGGGGCTCTCAGGCTCCTTAGAAAGGATTTCTGGGTTGCTTTTTCCTTCCTTTCCTGCAGTTCCCACACTGAGGACGTCACAGTCTGTCCGGAGAGGTGCACAAAGTGACCGTGGAAGGAAATGCTGTGCCCAAGGCCACCACAGGTGCTGCTCCTGGGTCCTGTCAGCATGAGATCACACAGTGTCACAGCTCCCGCAGGTCACTCACACGGATGCAACGGTGGGGGTTGCACTGAGGGTCTACTCAGACACTGGCTCCTAAATATCTTCCTCAACGTGGGCAGAGAGTGGTTAAATCAAGCAAAGCAACTGCCACTTCTAAATTTTTAATGACGCTTTCCAGGTAGGTAGTTCTATGTTTTCTCTAATTAAATGTGAGTTGTAAATGACTTGGTAAATGCAAAAAGCTTTTCTCAGTGTCAGAGGAAATTCAGCATATTGACAAAATTATCCAGAAAGATGACAGATGAATCATTTCAGCATTTTGTTGAAAGTGTGTGTACAGCTCTGATGCCTGATAGACTGCTACGTGCTAGACTTAACCTTTCTGCAACGCAGAGCACAGAGCGAGCAGCCACAGGGAGCAGCTGTCTTCAAAGCCAAGACACTCCTGCCCTGGGACAAGAATTGGTTTTTCTCTGTTTCATGTTCTGAGCAGAATTAATTTTCCAGGTGGTGCTCCTTAAATGAATAATACCTCCTTCCCTGGAAAGTTTATATTTGAAATATGAATATTCTCCTGTCAGCTCAAAACAAAAATGCGAGCTGCTCTTTTTCACTGAGGTTTTGAGTTAGTGTTTGGTCTTTGATTGTGAGCTGAAGACACAAGACCCTGAGTGTTCCTGTTCTCACCAGGAGTGTCTGGGGAGACTTTCTTCTGCTGCTTGCCTTATCCTCACAGCTCAAGGACTGAGCTGGTATTTAATCACTCGCCATTATTCAACAGAAACCCAGAAATCTGACAGAGCCCTGCTGCAAGCTTTCGCCTCTCTTTGCTCAAGGATGTGGCTGCTAAGAGGGGTGAGTGTTTCAAACCACCCCCTCAAACCGTCACAGTGACTTGCACGCTGCTGGCAATCCATTTTCATTAGCCCTGGAAGTGCCAGGCAGAGTTTCGTGGAAGCCCGGCAGGAACTGACGTGGGTGGGTCGTGCCAGAGCAGGGGGATCGATCTCCTGGGGCTCCTCAGGGAACTGAGGCTGGATGGAAACATCTCTAGGAAGAAGCACTGATGGCAGCACTGGGACTGACAGTGTCCCCTCTCCTGCCTCTCAGGACAGCCGGACCCTCCCCGTACAGACCGCGGCTGATTTTGTGCTGCTGCCGTTACTCAGCACCGAAACTGCTGAATACACATAAAGTATTCAAAAAGAGCTTTTCAATCATCGGTAAAAATTTGGGTTCTTCTGACCAAACAGGTCTCAGATCTCCTGGGAAATTTCTGCTTTTGTAAAGTCTCCATCTTCCAGCCATCCAGGTATAGCAGGTCAGGCTGCTCCCGAGGCCGTGGCCCGGTGGCCAAGACCTCGTCAGGCTGTACCACAAAGGGAGAGGGCAGAGCACAGCGTGGGTCACCTCCAGAGCCAGAGCTGGATTTTCTCACCCTCGTGGCATCAGCTTTAGATCAAAGTATGATGGGAGAAACCAGCCAAGATGGCCTGACCGGAGGGAAAGGTGCAGGTGCAGCTTACCCGACCCCTCAGCTGGCCTGTTTGTGTCACCAGTGCGTGGGGACACTTGTGCCACCCTCTGAGCTGGGCTGGGCCCTCCACACCTTTGACACCGCACATTTCACACCATTTCCAAGGCCATGTCTCCACCAGAAGCCCCAGTGCTGGCACATGGCCCCACCCCACCCAAGAGTCACCTGAGCAGGTGACACACCCAGTGACACACCCAGCAGTGTCCAGGGAGCATCACCGGCACTGCCAGCTCTCATCCACCCCACACAGGTGACTCTGCTGCACAGAGGGGCAGCGCTGCCGCTGCCTCACAGCAAACCACGGGTGACAAAGGGACTGCAGAGCTCCCAGCGCAGCCCTGGGCTCCGGTGAGGACACACACAGAGCCCCTGAACACCGTGCTGGCACTGCCAGGTCAGGGCCGAATGCCAGAGTCACCTGCACGGGGACGGAGGGAGAGCCAGGGAAACAGGGAATGGAAAAGGACTGACACTAGGCAACCAACCAGTAACTGACTCCCAGAGATACACAGCTTTTTGATCATCACCTCCCACATCCTCCCACATGCTTGGCAAGAAAAACCAGTTAAAAATAAACAACAAAACCTCTTCGGCATAACTGATTTCTGATTGGGAAAAGAGCCCAGGGCTTCACAGAACCCTCCTGACCAGTGTGCCAGCTCAGACAATCACCAAGGACAACTGTACAACTTCCAGCACATTCCTGCCTCACTGCCCCCCCCCCCCCCCCAGACATCCCCACAGGAAACTGAAAACATAAAGAATGTTTGCTGTAAAATGGTCACAGTCGAGCTGGTAATTTACAACATGTCTGTGGCACCAGGATGCCAAGAATTAAAGCAATGCCAAATGGCAACAAGGTATTTTCCTGAGCATTTTTCCAGTATTAACTGAGCAAAAATAGCCAATTTCAGCCCTGTTACTGTTCCAATAAAGCACAAGTCCATAACAGCAGACACCTGATAAATGGTGCAAGACTGAGAGCTCAAGCCTACCTTGCCAAAGCTTCCCTTCCCAATCGCCCGGAGAATCTGGAAGTGGTCAAAGTTCACTACAAGGCAAAGAAAAAAGAATTTACATTTGTAAATGCTTTACTACAAATAAGCTTGCATTTAAAAGAAGACATAGAGACAACTACAGAGTGTTGGCCAAGCTTTTATTAAAAGTTTCCCTCTGGGGAAGCTGCAGGACAGCAGCTGCTTTCCTGTCAAGTCTCTTTTCACGTGCTTGAGGGAGGTGGCAGAGGGTTGGGTGAGGTTATGAAATCAGTGGTTTAGCACAAGTTAAAATACAGCTTCGACCTGTGTGGATCCAGGGGAGCTTCACAGAGCTCAGAGACTCCGAGCTGCGAGTGTAGCAGAGTGGGGAGCGTGGGAGACCCTGGCCCACACTGTGCCCCACTGCCCCTGCCCACTGCCCGTGCTCAGCCTGCGCTGGGTGTGCTGGTGTTGGCGCTGCCAAAGGACAGCATTTAGAGGACAGGGACAGTCTTCTACTCCCTCCACGTGCAAACCCATCTGGAAGAGATCCATTGTTTTTTCCAGAGCCAGCGTGAGGAGCAGTGACAAGAGATGATCGTGCAGCTGTAACACCTCAGCCACCGCCTCGATCAGCTGCTGCTGCAAACAGAATTATTTTTATACCAAAGTACTGCTGTGAATTAATTTAATATCAGTTTTAAATAAAAAAGACAAGGCGAGGAGGAACTTGTTGATGGACTGAGCCCACCTGCTCAGATACAGCTGTCAGCTCTTGACAGTTCTACCACAAGACCCTGACCGTGCACGGAACCCTCAGCACTCCTTGCCAGATGTCTGGATGAAAAATGCTTGGCATGGGCTTGGGGGTTTGCAGCATGAGATGGTCAATGATGAGCACTGAACCTGTTGACTGGCCACAGAGGCCAAAATCACGCAGGAGGAGTGGGAACAAAGAATTCACTATAAATATTACGAGTCCCACTCCCAGATTTTAAATAAATGCACATCTGTCATTTCTGAGGATGAATCAAGAGCCCACACATGCCCATGGAGTTCCTATTACCCTTTTGTGCTAGGCTTATATCCAAAATATTGTTATTGTCACTTCTGTGGGACGTTTTCTGCATGAGAACTCGGAAAACTTTGCCAAATGAAACTGAAAACAGCATCAGGGCCAGCTCGTACTCCATGTCTCCCTGCACTCCCAGTTCCCTCCCTCACTGATGCTGAAGGGCAGGTGCACCACGACTTTGGGGTGATCTGTCAAAAGCTGCACTCACTGATCTTGGAGGCTTTTTCCAACCTTCACGACTCTGTGATCTGCCCGAGATTTCTCCAGGAGACCCCATGGCAGACCCCATGGGGACACCAGTGTCCCCACAACCCCCTGACAGCCTCCCACGTCTCTGGGGGAAGACTCAACTCCATGGGTGCTCCGTCACCTCCTCATCACCTCCCTTCTCTGTGGACCTTTTGTTTAAGCAGTGATTTTACTGAGGATTTTCCCACCACCCCTACTAGAGGGGATGCATTGAGCAATGCAGCTTCAGCTTCATATTCTGTGTGAAATCTTCTGGCCAAAGCATCTGTAGCAACAGATCAAATGTTTTCCACATGCAATCAAATCCACTGGTTGACCTCCCATCACCAGTTAGGATTCCAGCTACAGTGAGCCCCTTGGAAGGGCAGCATTTTCTTGACAATTAAACCATGTGCAAGGCCCCATGATCTGCCATCACTCCAGGAGGACAGCTTTTGACAATTCTTTGTTATAATGTTTGGAATATTGTGTAAAAAGGCATTGCCACTGAGAAAACAAACCCCAAAGTGTCATTTCCATGTATCCATGACTACAACTGATCTGGGAAGCCTGCTCGAGTCAGCAGGCAGGAAACAAACCTAGATATGAATATTCACCAGGCCCTTGAACCTATCAGCAGAGATGTCACTTTTAATAAATTAATACAGAGTTCTGCTGGTGGGAAGTTCAGATGATGCACTGACTGGTTTCCCAGTTCCAGTATTTTCTGCAGGATTCAGTAGGCAATCTGATAGTTCTATGTAAGTAAACGATTCTATGATTACATGATCCCAATAAAGCAAAAGCAATCTCAGCATTTGAAGAAGAAAATCATAGTAGCAGCGCATTGCTTTTTGTGCACAACACACTGGGTTACTAAGAATGTTAACTTATCACTACAGAATATGTGATTACCCCTAAAATAGAAATCCTGAACCTGCCTGGAACAATTGCGTATGCTCCAGAGGCTCCGCTCTGCGCTGACAGGAGAAAGCTGTCATTCACCCACGGCCAGAGAGCTGATTATCTGGGGGTGCCTGGCACGAGCCTGAGTCACAGGCGCCAGTGGAGCCTTCCGTGGCACAGAGCAGGAGGTGGCACGGAGCAGGAGGGGCACAGAGCAGGAGATGGCAGTGAGCAGGAGGGGCACAGAGCAGGAGGTGGCAGCTGCTGCCTCTCACAGGCCCTGCTCACCTGCTGCTCTGGCTCCAGCATGGCTCCAGCAGCCACAGTCTGGAAAGGCAGAAATGGCCCTGGCTCGAGCACGAGACGGGGAGAGGGATCTGAAAACCTGGATGCTTTAGGAGGCATTTCTGCAGCGAGAGGCTGCCCAGGCCCTGGAGCAGGCCTCCTGCAGCCACGGCCATGATCCAGGCCCGCCAGTGTCCAGCAGGCACTTGGACCATGCCCTTAACAGCCTGCTTCAGCTTTGGGCAGCCCTGAAGCACCAAACTGAGGGACGAGATCAGTCTGGGTGGGTGGAACCAGTACGTGCCTTAGAACTGAAAATATTCTATTGTTCCATTCCATTCCATCCCATCCTATCCCATCCCATCCCACCCCATCCCACCCCATCCCTAGCCCAATGTGCAAACGGGAGGAGCTGAGTGGCCCCTCACTCCCAGCCAATGCCCTCTGCTGTGCTGCACTGCCCTGCAGGTGTTCCCTCAGCTCCTCACAAGAACAGGACATTATTTAATTGTCCCACTGACTCCTCCAGCAGCTCCTCACCAGCGCGGCACCTCCGCAGGGGAGGGGAACCACGGGACATAAGTCGTTGGCACCTGGCACGTGCTGCTTCCGGGCTCTCCCTGGCACCAGGGACAAATCATGGATCACAAATAAATACCGGAGCTTTGCTCCACATGCTGTGGCTTTGTCCTCCAGCTCCAGGAATGAAGGACAAGGGGGGTGCAGGGGTGGCAGGAATGGATGGCAGGGGTGGATGGCAGGGGTGGATGGCAGGGATGGATGGCAGGGATGGATGGCAGGGCTCCACGTGCCCACAGGACCTCCCAAAACCTCACGCAGCCCAGCCCTGCCCACTGCACAACAGAGTGCCAGGTGCTGCTCTGCCACCCCTGTAATTAAGATCTCATTGTAATCACAAGATGTACTGCGGGATAAAGCAGGCTGGATGCACAGCTTCCACTTGCCAGTGAAATAGAGAGAAAGAAGAGCTCATTTCCCTGCAAAAATTCATTACACAGAAGGATGAGGGATTAAAAAAAAAAAGAAAAGAAAAAAAAAAAGAGGGCTTTGTGTTCACTATTTTAAAATTATGAATGTTTTCCTTATTTTTTGCTGTTTATTCTGCATTTATTTGCAAGATACCTAAAAGTAATATGTCAGATACACAGTGGACTCCCAGTGAGTGTTCAACACCAGGACCTGGTATTAATCTCCAGCAGCAGGAGAACAATATAGTAGCATGCAGTTAGTAAACCTCATCTGCAAAACCCTCAAATCTGGGGAAGCCAGCAAAATAAATCGCATTTTAAGGTTCAAGTCAACCTTTTACTCTTTAGCTGCATGTTTCCCAGCTTTATTAATATCAACAGGGACATTTAACTCCAGAATTATTCTCTTCAACAATAAAGGCTAAGAAATAACTTTTTAAATCTTGTAACAGCAAATGTGTCAGGGTAGTACGACACGATCCACTTTCTATCAGTTTATTTCTACACAGCAGCATCAACAGCATTTCTCTGCCCACTGTTTCTGCAATGTAGCTTGGAAGAAGCACCCCAGTAACTGATGTAGAAACATTAAATTGTGGCCACAGACACCACAAGTTTGCTGCCACAAAGTGCCACGAGTTCCATCTGGCAGGAAGGAGAGTTCCAGCTTTGCTCCGAAGCCATCACACCCACGGGCTGACAGGAGCGGTGAGGCCACCCCGGGCAGGGACATCACAGGGACCTGCCCAGGGCACAGCCCAGGGCAAGGGGGAAGGACAGAACCCGGCAGGATGGACAGATGTGGGGATCTGGAGCAGCTCTGGAGCCACAGGGGGGCCTGGGCCGGGTGGGGGGGCACAGAAGGGAAGGAGGCAGAGCCCACGAGGGGAGCGGACGGAGAGCTCCGGGCATCCCCCGGGATGGGATGGGCCGGCCAGGAGCAGCAGGGAGAGAGGGGCAGCACAACGGGAGGGACGGGAGGGCTCGGTGTGAAAAGCTTTGAAACCGGAGGGTCAGCTGGGGTGAACTGGGAAGATCAAAAGTGAGATTTGTGCTCACATGCAGAGGTACTGGGTGGAGAGAGGCAGCAAAGGGTGATGGGGAGTGATGCCAGCAGAGCCTGGAACCCTGGAAGACCCTTCCCAGAGCCTGGAACCCTTGGAATACAAGGCATCCCATGTGCTCCAACCGGAGGGCTCCAGGCAGTGCAGGAAGCCACCCTTCTGGAAAGCCACTGCTTTTCACTTTTGTCCCTGGAGAAAGCACAAGCACCATGGTTATGGGTTTTGCCCATTCATATCCACAGAGAAGATTACTCGGGTGAGGAAAATGGAAATCCAGTGTAATACGACTGTCAGGAGCCTCAAGTGAGCATTAACTACCCAGGAACCCAGGGAACGCTGGTAGATAATGGAAGAAATTAAAGGTACAATGCCAGCCCAGTGCTGTAAATGAGTCCCTTTGGAAACCACAGACTCAAACCTACTATTAGGAAGCAACTCTGAAGTCGTGTAAAATCAGAGAGTTATTGTATAATTAAAAATGAGTCCCTGCAACTCCGTAAGGAATCAAATGCACCATGCAAAGCAACGGCTAAGTCAGTTTAGGAAATCTGGGTAATTGATATGCAATACAAAAATGTTTGCATTGGCCAGAAACCATTCCTAATTAGCTAAAAAAAACCCCTTGTGTTGGCCAAGAGCCTTCCAAAGAGTGTGAGCACGTTGCATTCATCTCCATCAGTGAGCTCAGGAGGCACTGGAGCTCGAGAAGGAAACTCAGCACCTCATCCCTTGTGCTCCGGGGGCTTGACCTGTGCTGTTTCTGTTAGAAAAACACATTGCCGTGCAGCAACACCCCAGGGAGGCCAACAGGGCCCTCATTAACCAGCTGAGCCCTGGCTGGTGCCGATTAACGAGCACTAATTGAGTCTGCAGCGGTCCCAAAAGCAGGGCAGAGGAGGCTGCACCTCACACACACGGGTGGCTACCAGGGCTGCCGCACACGCAGCCCTCAGAGCCGCCAGCCTGGCCGGCCCAGGCCGGCGTGCTGCGGCGCTGGCTGCAGGGCAGCTCCACGGGCCTTCCGGAGCCCTCGACCGCCCCAGCAGAGGGGCCGGTGCCGCAAGGCCAGCAGCGAGGGCGGTTCTGCTTCCCCGTGCTGCTGGCTGGCATTTCCACGAGGGCCCTGCCCCTCGGCAGAGCTGCCTGGGAAATGATCCATTTTACAGGGGCGCCTCTTGCTCAGCAGCGTCCCGGGAAGTCCCGGGGCGGCGGCGCTGGAGAAGCAAAGGCCCCTCAGGGCTTCGCCCCCGCGCCCACACGGCAGGGAGCGCAGGGGGCCAGCAGGGCCCCCGCAGGAGCAGGGCGGGACAGGCACCGCACCGCCGCTGCCCCAGGGGCACTGCAGGAGCCGCCGCGCACCTGCGCTCGCGTTCCTTCGCCTGCTCCCGCGAGCAGCCGCCGCCGCCGCCCCGGGCCGCAGCCAGACCAGGCTGGGGTGGAAAATTCCCCGTGCAGCCGGAACGAGCCCTCCCCGGGAAGCAGGCAGACCCTCCGGGCCCTGCGTCTGCGGTGCGGGGCAGCTGAGGCTGTTTGAGCCCAGAGCCGTGGCTGTGGGCTGGAAGGATCGCGCACAGCAGTGCCAGGACAGCAGCTCCGTGCCCGCTGCTCGATGTGCTGCTGTGCCAGAGCCGGGCTGGCCCCGGGGCACGGACAGGCAGCGCCCGCAGCTTCTGCCCCACAGCAGCAGCACGTCACTTCTTGGAGTGCTGCTTTTTTCCTTACTTCTACCGATAAGAAGAGTCTTATTTCAAGGAACTACAATCGATTAACGAAAAAAAAAAAAAAGAAAAAAGCCTCGATAGCACATGTTTATAGTAGCATAACGTTAGCAATAAACAGCTGCTGGATGTTACTTAATGTTTCTGCAGCATATGTTAGAAATGATAAATGGCTGAGTTTCGGTGCTGCATGAAAGATTGAGGCTGTACCATGTTCAGGGCTTGGCTGGGACTGCTAAAATCCCCAGAGTGAACAGAAGCACCTTTGTAAAGCAATGTAATTTTTAGACAAATTAATTCCAACAAGGATTGTAAAGCTGGCTGGACCAGGACCCTGAATTAATCGCCTCCATTCATTTGTTTACAACGTGTACAATTGTCTCTTCTGGAGTGTTTTCAATACTGGCCATGCCAGCACTTTTTAGCACAATAAAGACTCTTTTGCGGTTTTATTTTAAAAGCTACGAAAAGAATAAAGAGTTACACAAAATTAAATGACTGAGCTCAAATGAAGTTTTCCTTTCTCCTCTGAAGAAATCTGAGTTTCAGGTGAAATACCCAAACTGGGTATTTTTCACCATTTCTGTGGAATGCTGATGAAGCTCCAGCCCCACTCTCAGCTCCTCATCCTGACCATGCAGGCAGGGACTCCCCAGCCCTGGCCAGCACCCCCACAGGTCCCAGGGAACACACTTTGGTTTGGGGGAAAACATTCCCATTTAAAAAAACCAAACAGCTTAAACAATTACAGAATCACAGAATCATTTATGTTGGAAAAGACCTTTGAGTTCACCCAGTCCAACCATCCCCAGCACCACCACGGTCACCAACAAACCTCACGTGCCACATCCACTCGGTGTTTGAGCACTTCCAGGGCTGGGGACTCCACCACTGCCCTGGGCAGCTGTGCCAGGGCCCAACAACCCTTTACATGAAAACTTTTTCCTAGTATCCACCCTGAGCTCCCCTGGCCCAGCCTGAGGCCGTTCCCTCTGCTCCTGTCCCTGTTCCTGGAGCAGAGCCCGACCCCCCGGCTGTCCCCTCCTGGCAGGAGCTGTGCAGAGCCACAAGGGCCCCTGAGCCTCCTCTGCTCCAGGCTGAGCCCCTGCCCAGCTCCCTCAGCTGCTCTTGCGGCTACAGCCCCTTCCCAGCTCCATTCCCTTCTCCGCACACACTCCAGTCCCTCAATGCCAAAAATAAGGCTGAGAACAAAGTTTGGGGTGTCTTTGCCATTTCCATTCAAAAGTAAAAGATGACAACCAGTTTTGCTGAGCACAACAGGATGTTTGGGTTTCCTCATCCCTGGGAAAACATCCATGGTTTTATGCATGTTCTGCACGTTCCGGCTCTTCAGTGTCGAGGTTTGCTGAGCAAGCCCAGCTTAAATACAATTAAGGAACTCTCATAGGGATGTAGAAGCCTTTAGTAATCAGAAATAAAATCCATCCAGCAGACATACACTGTTTCCAAGAAGAAACTCATCACTACCATTCTAAGCCAACTCCAGTCCTCCCAGGTCTCTGAGACCACAGCTGCTAACATTTGATGAAGCAGCCTGGAACTGAAGAACTGAAGTCCACAGGGGACCCTTGTGATGAAGCAGAAAGCTTGAGGAGGAAGAAATGAAGAAAACTTCGTTGAAATCTGTAATAAAATTCAGGACATGGAAGTTCAAGAAGTATTTCCAATATTAAATTAAAAGACACATGGCAGAGATGGATCATAAGAGTCACAGCATCCCAAACTGGACTGGGTGACAAGGGACCCTAAATCCCACCCAGTGCCACCCCTGCCATGTCAGGGACACCTGCCACTGTCCCAGGTACTCCCAGCTCCAGTGTCCAGCCTAGCCTTGGGCACTGCCAGGGATCCAGGGGCAGCTCCAGCTGCTCTGGGCACCCTGGGCCAGGGCCTGCCCACCCTCCCAGGGCAGAAATCCTCCTGTATATCTAAACTAAATTTAACCTCTGTCACTTCAATCTTTTAAAATCAAAGAAAGTGATTTAATTAGAAATCCCTTTGAGGCAGGACTTCTCCCTCTTTATGGGAGGTGTAAATTATAAATTATGTGTGTGTAGCCTCATGGGACCCCAGTTCAACAGCTCATGTCCTAAACTTAACTCCAATAAATGTTTTTTAGAAGGAGAGGGTTTATGTTCCTGCAGCCCACTCAGAGAAGTCCCCCCCTGAGTACAAGTGCGCCCTTGTATTTTACCATCAGCCACAGCCCCCAGAACACACAAGGGGTGGAAATGGAAGATGTCCTCAGCAGAAGCTGGGTTGGACCCTTGGTTCATTCCTTCATCACAACTGTTCTCATCAGACCTGTCGCTCATAAAATATGGATACTGCAGCACTCCTCAGCCTCCACACTGGAGCAGGAAACCTGCCCTGCACCCTCGAGCTGCAGCTGAACTGTAAAATATTTAAGCCCATCCAGAGATGCTGGATGAATTCTGGAGGCGGGACACCAGCAGGGCTGGCAGCTGAGCTTCTGCAAACCCAGATTTAGGTGGAAGGAGGATGTGTGTGAAGATCTGCTGGAGAGCTGGTGCCATCCATCCATCCATCCATCCATCCATCCATCCATCCATCCATCCATCCATCCATCCTTCTTCTGCTTTAGTGTTTGCTATAAGGTTTAATTCTGTCTGTGCCAATAAAACTCACGTTGCCTGGGTGAGGGGCAGACTGAGCTGTGTTGCTCTGGCACCATTTTAAAGCATTAACCACAGTTCAGTTCTGGCTAATACGACACGGACAGATTTTTTTCACATTTATGTCGTAGTAAGAGTTCCACTGACTATCCCCAACTTGCAATGTAAGAAATACAGGGTTTATATCAGAAATAAATCTGCTTATTTCCATGAGCTTGGCTCACCCTGTGGTCCTGACTGTAAGAGGGAAACCATTAAACAAGAAGTTAATTCTTTAAATAATTTCAATCCCCGGTTTAAAGAAAAGTTTTTCTGTGACAAAGCCCCCTCTGAGGGTCTGACACTCAAACTGCTCCCTGCCCTCAGGTCTTCAGTCCACCTGTGCCCTGAGGATGAGACAGGCCTAAATCTTGGCCCCTCTCTCAGTAGGGACCTTCTTGGAGTTAATTCACAGAACTGAAAGGATGCAAAGGGTTTGTGCTGCCATGCTGCCCAGGAGCGTGTCTCACTTCATGCTCCTCACCTTCCATGCTCCTGCCTCTCCTCTATGTTAATCATTTCAAAGTTGCTAAATTATTCACTGCTCAGAAAATACATTTTCATTTCTTAGAGCTGGCAGCCAAGAATGACTTACAGAAATAGGTCACGCTCATCCCATAGAAGAATTACCATACACTTCATGTGCTCCCCTCCCCAGTTTCCATTTTTAAGCTCTGCTCCATGTGAGGATGGGCCAAATTTAAACCGTCTGCATTTTTCATGCCACTCCCACAGTCTCTACCATGTGCCCTGACTTTCCATTTTTAATAAACTGTACCCAGTGAAAATATTAACCGACCAACATCTGGCTGGTGTTCCTGTAGATGCGAGCAAAGCTCTAATGATAACTGCAAAGGAAATAACCCCAGTTTTCCAATGCCACTACCCTGGCTTGGGAAAACTCCATCCTGCCTGGAGCCCAGCCACCACTGCCCTTGGCCAAGTGGGGTTTGCACCTGCCTTGAAACGGGGGGCAGGCTGTAGTTTTCCTTCTTTTCATTTTCTCTGCCTAAATATCTCCAAAACAAACAGATTTTAATGTGACATTAAAAAAAATTAAAAGAAATAACTTCTTGCTGGCACATTTCATTTTCTGGTTTTACACATCCCCAAACACAAGACAATTGGCCGAGGCCTGTTCCCAGCAAGCTGTCAGCCAGCATATGCCCAGGCTGCTGCTCTCTGTTGGGTCCACAAGAATTTTTCCTCACTGGGAGCCACAGAACAAGGGCCCTGTTCAAGCTTTGTGCTCCTGTTGCTCTTTGCACAGGCAGTGCCAGCGCTGGATCACTTGGAGACCACACTGGTGCCTGCAGGATTCAGCCCAGGGAAACAAGTGGCACATGAAAGCAGGCTACAAAGCAAGAGACCTTTAATAGAATCAAAGAATCACAGACTGGTTTCTCTTTCAGGAAGGGACCTTAAGGCTCATCCAGTTCCAATCCCCTGCCATGGGCAGGGATACCTTCTACTAGAAGAGGTTGCTCCAAGCCCCGTCCAACCTGGCTTAGGACATTTCCAGTGTTGGGAATGTTCAGTACCATCACTAGAACCGATGAGACAAAGGAAAATCAAGACTAAGACCATGGTGAAGGCAGGGGAGGGAAGGAAACTGAGTGTGGCAGGGGCAAGGGAGGATGGAGGGGACCACAGCACCTCGACGATGTCACCGAGGACACGGACAGCCACCAGCCCTGTGCTCTGCTGCTGGTGCCATCTCTGACCCAGAGGGAATTGCACTGCCTGTCTCCTGTGCTGCTCGTTGAACAGCCCATTCTGCAGTGCCAAGTGTCCCCGAGCTGTGCCACACACAGGAGCTACACAGGGGTTCTTGTTGCCCACAGGAACTGTGCAAAGGCGTTGGAGCAGAATTATCCCCAGGCTGGAGAGGCTGCTGCTCGTGGGGCAGCACCTGCAGCTCCCAGGGAAAGAGAAGGCAAAAACAATGAGAAGTCCTCTATGCGCAAAGGCAGAGGCAGAGCTTGGGAATGTTTTTCCCCCATGGAATCCACAGGAGACTTTTCTGACTGACTTCAGTGAGACACAGATTCTCCCAGTAAGGCTCTGGGAAGTGCCAACCCATTGCAGCAGCTGGGTGCTCAGTCTGGTTTAGCATCAGGGACCTGCCGTAAGCCAGCCCCAGGGACACAGGGTGCCAGCCCTGCAGGGGCCCAGTCCCTGGCAAAGCCCAGTCCCTGCAGCCTGACTCTGTGCTCCGGGATGCTGTTTGTTTGTGATTCACGCCAAGAGAGAGGGATGCTGATCACAGAACGCAGCTGCCCTGCCATATGCAGCGGATTAATTACTGTATCATTTGTTCCCATGGCAGGTCGAAGAGATCATTACCAACTCAGGAACACGAGTGCTAATAATAGTATTGCTCCCAATCGTATTCCAGCATTCAGCTCGTTCCAATTGTTCGGCTCAATAACAGCTTACACTAATTCCCACCAACTTTTAACACCCGTGTATTGAGAAGCTCACACTCAAATGGCACAAACCCTAATTCACAGCAGGATTAACTCTTCATGCTTTAAACTTAATTACGCGCAGTCAGGTGGCTCTTGATGTTCCTTCCTCCTTAGCTAAACTCAGCCACGCACATTTAATGATTCCTGTGTACATTCACTGATGGAGCTAATTAGGACTCCTGGGGGGCCAAGCGCAACTTCTCCAGTGTCGTCTAAACTGAAAACAAAATGTTCCAGAAGCCACGCTGCGCGCCCGGGCTCTGCGAGACAACTCACTCCTGTGAGTCTGCAAAACCCAACAATGTTGGGAGAAAGGAAAAAAGCTCAGAAAAGTGCTGCCCACAGAATCACAGAATTGTTCAGGCTGGAAAAGCCCCCTGAGACCATCGAGTCCAATTGCACCTCCAGCACAGCCAAGGCCACCACTAACCCATGTCCCCAGCTGCCACACCCACATGGTTTTTAAATCCCTCCAGGGATGGGGACTCCAGCACTGCCCTGTGCAGATGTTTCAGGGCTGGACATCCCTTTCCATGGAGAAATTTTCTCTGATACCCAATATAAAGTCTCCATACTGATGCTGACACCCCCGCCACATTTCCAGGCATTCCCAGACCTTGTGTGACCTTTCTGCCGTGGGCAGCAGGTGCAGGAGTGCAGTCCCAGCAGCACTCTGGAGCAGGCAGGGCTGGAGGGGCTGGGATGGGCTCTGAGCACCCTGTGCCCATGCCCTGCTGGCGTGTCCCAGCCAGGCACACTGGACACGAGGAGCGGACGGTGGGCACACGGTGGCCATGCCCTGGCAGGCAGGACCGCAGAGCACGCTGCTCCTGGAAGCTCAGCAGACACCTCTGAGCACAGACCAACGGCCCACGTGAACAAACATCTGCAAGGCTGAATTCACTGAGAAAAGCAAGGCAGGATCTGCGTGTGCCAAGAGCTGCTGGAGCTATCTGTTAGACACTGGGCTCTGTGACTACAGCAGCAGCAGTGCCCGACTGGAACAGCGTCAGGGAATCCTGCTCTGGGAAACTGCTGAGCTGCCTTCCGAGTCTGCAAAAAGAAATACTCCAAACCATTCAATTGCTATCAAGATAATGCTGATTAAAGGACGACTCCAAACTCAGGGGACCGCCCCAGCAGCTGTGCACCCATCTGGCCCAGCCACAGCCCCAGCTCCTGCACACGGGCAGAAAAGCAGCAGCAGACTCTGTGCTGCTCCTCAGCTGGCCCATGGGTCACCATGCCCATGTCCGGGCAGGAGCGCTGCCTCCAGGCACCACATCCCAGGGAGAGGAGCCACCCCGCACAGCAGAGCCCGGTGCCCTGTGCTCTGTGCCCTGTGCCCTGTACCCTGTGTCCTGTGTCCTGTGCCCTGTGCCTGTGCCCTGCCCCCTGTGCCCTGTGTCCTGTGTCCTGTGCCTGTGCCCTGCCCCCTGTGTCCTGTGTCCTGTGCCCTGTGCCCTGCCCCCTGCCCCCTGTGTCCTGTGCCCGGTGCCAGCACAGCAGGGAACCTGTCAGAAAGCCACCGTGCCCTCTTGTCAGAGCTGCCGGTGTGGCAGGGAGGCCACGGGAAGCCGAAACGAAGAAGCTTTATGAAAAGCCCAGGATCAGCGTGACGGTGAGGGACGAGCAGACGGTGTCATCTGGAGCTGATGGGCTCCCGGCTAAATGTCACCGCGATTTATCCTCCAGATTATGCGGCTGCTGATGCGCTGGATTTACAGCAGCTCCGCCCGTGACGATGTCCCTGTGTAGCAGCTGCACACCCACAGCCTGCACACCGGAATTTACAGATTTTCGCAGAACGCAGCCCTTACAGCTGGGGACTGCTCGGGCTGTGCCGGGCGCCGGCGTCCCGCTCCTGCCACACGCTGTCCCATCCTCTCATCAGCAAACCAGAGCGGTTAAACAACACCTGGCAGCTCACAGGCTCTCGGTATCACCCAGCAGCCTCTCCAGCCTGGGCACAGAGGCAGGAACCGCGCTGGCCTGCCAGGAGAGTGAAGCCACAGCATGACTCACCCCCAAAAAGAGGAAAAACCTCAAACCCAGCATCTAACCGATGCCAAAAGCACCCAAGTAAATAGACAAATGAATAAACTCCTATGAAACACCATAAATATAACTTTGAAATACCCAAAATGGAGCCAATGAAGCCCTGCCTTTGCTCAAACTAGTGCAATTGCCCTCAAGAAAAGAAGTAGGGGAGGAGAGAGTCTCAGCACGCAGGTGGGGACAACACTGGGGGCTATCCCATCCTCCCACCTGCCTGTGACACTGCCCCAGATCCCTCCCCCATCCCCTCATACTCTCTCTGTTTCCCCTACAGCTGGGTCACATCTTCTGTTTTGCATCTCATGTGAACAGCAGTGAGAAATATCAAATTCAACAAATTCCTGATAAACTGCAGAATCAATTGAATTATATCAAAACCTTTCCCTTCTCTCAGCCTGTTTTCACACTTGACATCTCGAGCACTTTCCAGTTAAATTTAATGAACAGAAAGTGTTCTCTTTTTTATTCCCTAAAGGCAAATACTACTTTTCAACCTCCTGGGGAAGAAATTGTTCAAAATCTGCTTCCTTTTGATCAAGAAACAGAAAAAAAGACTAAATGTTGCTTAAATTAGCCTACTAGTATCCAGAAATAGCCAAAAGCCATTATAATGGATATATCTTCATAATGGATATATCTTCATACAATGGAGAATATGTACATTTGCTGCCAGAGGAGGGGCCAAGTGTTGTGCGCATGGTAAGGATGGAGATCCCATGTCAGACAGGCACGCAGATACACCCTTCCTGGAAAAGCGGGGAGAGCTCAACCTGCTTTGTCCCGTCCAGCTTTAAAACCAGTGTCCTACCACAGCCTCATCCAAGCACAGATGACACTCGTGGGGCCATAGGGGAAAAAAACATGGGGAAAAAAAATTCTGCATTTCCAAAAATTCCTCTTTTCCTTGCCTTTTCCTCCCCTTTGTGTGGCTGATTTCCAGGAGGTTTTTGAACTTTGAGCCCTTGAGCTGTGCTTATCCCAGAGCAGAAGGAAGCCCGTCAGCGCCTGGCGCTGGGGAGCACAGCCAGGCTCCGGGTGCTGAGGGAACCGTGCTCCCCCCCAGCCTCCCGTGCTGAGCCATTCACCACCCAGCTGCGCCCCAGGGACAGAATTCCAGCAGGAACGGACCAGTCTGCGAAAGCAGAGCTTGGTGACGGCACTGCGCTGAGCAGAGGAGAACGCCCCCGCCCCGGGAGCTTCCCACCCTTGCGGGACGTGGCCGCACACCTGCCCGGCAGAGCCCGCTGTCCGCAGCAGAGAGACCCAAATCCCACCCAGCAAAGCAACGTTTCAGCCTCCTGCTGTCAACAACACGCGTGTCTCAGCTACCTGTTTGGAATTCCTACAAAGTATCTCCAAGGGAAACGGAACCAAGTGCTGACACTGAGTCATCCCCAGACAGGAACCTCTCCACAGAAGGCCCTTCCCAGCTGCTTTAGGCAAACCAAGGTTGACTTTGCATATACGTAGGCATTTGTTTTTCCCTTAAAAACTGCCGTGTTAATTGCTGGCTGTCTCCACTGGCTCTGGCAGGAGCTGGGGAGTCCAGAGGCAGCGGCTGCTGCATCCTCATGCGGGAGGACATACTGGTCCAGCTGCTGCCTGTTATTTTTTAAAAATAAATATGTAATTTACAATATTGAACAAAATATGGAATAAATACCACTTGTCACTATCCAATGCTACAACTTCCCTTAAGCCTGTAATTACTCAGAAAAGCCTTTCACTACTGTACAGATCTCCCACAGATTTTTCCCTCGGTAAGTTCAGGCTGAAGCTGATGACTGTCAGCTGAAAGTCAGGAGCTGATTTCAGCCTATTTATCCTCCAGTTTGATCTATCCCACAGATAAGGAGAATAAACCATTTGGATGTTATTCATGTTTCCTGAAAGTCCTCCAACAGCTCCAGCCCAGGCTGGTGTGGCCGTGGAGGTGACACTGCCCACGCTCCCCTCTGCGATGGCTCTCACAAGGATGCCAGCAGGGAGAGGGAATGAAAAGGATCCGGCTCACCTCCCAGGTGAGAGCTGGGAAATGGCCCCTGAGTCAGGAACCTGCTGAGCCCCATCCTGCCCAGCCCTGTGGACGCTGTCCCCAAGGGTCCCCAGCCAGACACACCTCACAGCACTGGGAATGTCCCCTCTGGTGGCCCGGCCACTGCTAACTACAAGGCACCCTCCATTCCCGAGATGCCTGCCAAGGTGACAAAGCCCAGGTGACACCAGAGAGGTCCCTGGTGCCGTCCCATGGCGCGGAGCCACGCCCCGGGTGCCACCAGCCGCAGGGCCGCCGCACGGAACAGGTGCCAGTGTGCATCTTTAAACATAAGGTGTTTTTTCATGTCTTTTGGGCAAGAAGTACTCAAAATGCATTAATGTCTTGCTCTGTTAACAAAGAAACTATGGCAACACACACAGAGCTGCCAAGAGAATTACTGAAACAAGGTTTAATAGTTAATAAGCAGCCAGATGATGTCAGATTCATCTATTAAGACCAGTTTATATCTGCCTATTAGAACTTAATGTCCCAGAAAGTTGGGCTGGCCAGGATTAAATAGTCTTCCTTTTAGCCCAATTATCAGCAATAAAACCAATTTTCTAAAGAATAGGGTAGAGTTATCCAAAATGTGGCCAGACCAAGCCTGTATTTTGTAGCATGCCTATAATGTTCCTTTTGTTAAGGAGCAATTTTCTAGATGTCAGAGATGTGAATCAAAATTTAATGTGTGTGCATGTGTGTGTTATAGAAATGGCAATAGCAGCAGTTGCTCGCAGCACACCCCGACTGCCAGGCAGCACAGGAAACCAAAAGCTTTTATTCCCATTTATGCCAGTGCATTTCTGAGCATGCTGGAATTGTTCTTCTTTCTAATTGAGGCGATCAAGAATTCTTAAGAAATAATTTTCAGCAAAAATTAGTTTCTAAAATGGAATAATGAATATTTTATGGAAAAGCATTAAGTTGCAGATACACCTGCAGAGGGTTCTGTTTACCTAGCTGGGCATATCCACCATGAGGAGACCCTGAGGTCCCCACAGCTCTGCCCCATGGAGCTGGCTGCCCGTGCCATCAGGAAACCTTCCCTAGCCTCCAACCACGGTTTCCTTCCCGTTTATGAAACCCGCTACTGCCTATTTTGCTGCTGTTGGAGATGGAGCAAAAAGTGCCTCCTCCCTCTCTCCTGCTGGCAACTACTGCCTGGTCCCAGACCAAAGGCCAACCTTCCCAGGCCGGGGTCACTGGACAGAGCCCACCTCCAGTCCCTCCCTGCCACATCAAGGCTTTATTATGGATCACACACACCAGTTCCAGCACAACTTCTATCCTTGCAGAGCTGCTCTCTAACCAGATTCCTCCAAATCCCTCATCTCTGCTGCAGCTGCAGGAGCATCCATCCCCCCAGACTGCCTGACACTCTGCTCTGTCTCTGCCATGCTCTATTCTTAGCAACTCTAAGATCACCAATCCTTGAAACCATCTCATCTCTGACCTGCTACATCTTCTGCAACTTTCCTTCATTTCAGTCTCCAGTGCTGCTTCCCCTGAAATCAATCAGAAACTCTCAAACCTTTCAGAGGGAAAGACAGGACATTATTTCTGGACAGCTCCCCACTCTCTCCTGATTATGTCTGACTCCTTCCGCTCCCCTTACACTCAATGCAAAATTAAAATCTCTGGCAAGAATCCCCTCCTGCACTTCCTAAAGCTTTTTGAATCACCCATCTCCAGCCATGGCATCCAGCGCTAGAACTTCAGCTGACCCCAGAGGAGCTGCAAGGCGTTCAGAGCCAGCCCAGGAGACACTGGGGGAACGGGGTGGTTCCTCCAACACCCCTTGGGATCAGCCCTCACCTCCCCAGGCAGGAGCAGAACTAGCACCCACCTCCCAGGGCTGCCCTGAGCCCGGCTGCACTCACAACACGACGGCTCTGCCCGATTTTGCCCAATTTCAACACATCTGGCACCTTCACACCGCAGCACCCATGGTGACAGGAAAGATGGGTGACTGGAAAGGAGGCATTGAACCGGGGCTCCCCCAGAGCTGGCTGCTCACGGGCAGGTGGGACAGAGAGGTCACCAGAGCCACGGCAGCAGCGACAGCCTGGGCTGCACTCTGGAACCTGACACACGAAGTGCAAGATTTAGTGGAATTTCTCACGTGTATGCAACCCCTCAGCAGAGAAAAACATCAAACAGCTTTCAAAGACTCATCTCTTCATGTGAACATCATGGGAGAGATACGGAAACGTTCTCTTCTCTGTGAAGTGAACAGCTGAGTAACTTGTACCAGATGGACCATATTTGGATCTCTCTCATAAATACAAGATTCACCATTTGGAATTAAACGAGAGGAGCAGCTGTCCATTGTCCCAGTTGGGGGGGTTTTGTTCATTAAATAACCAGAAGCCAAGTGTCTGTGGAAGGAAAATCACAGAATCCCAGAGTCACTGTGGTTGGAAAAGCCCTCCCAGCCCATGGAGTCCCAGCTGTGCCCCATCCCCACCCTGTCCCCATTCCTGAGTGCCACCTCCAGGAACTCCTGGGACACCTCCAGGGATGGGCACTCCAACCCTCCCTGGGCAGTTCCAAGGCCTGAGCACCCTTTCCATGGGGAAATTCCTGCTGGTGCCCACCCTGCCCCTCCCCTGGCCCAGCCTGAGGCCATTCCCTCTGCTCCTGCCACAAACTGCCAGCCAATATGAGCAGAAAAAATGTGTCAGTGAATCCCTGATTCTCAGGGCACTGGAATAATGATTATTGGAGTTTCAAAACCAGACAAGGTTCCTGCTCAGCCAAGAGTCCTGTCATTTCATCCCATGAGCAGTGCCACTGGAAGGGGTACAGCTGTTCCCCTAATCCTGCACAAAGGAAGGGCTGAAATTCAGGGAAGGTTGCTTTTCCTGTTGTATTTTGCTACACAAACCCCACAACAGCTACAGAAATAAGCAATAATTAAACTGCAACCTAATCTATTGTCTTTATTTATGATAAATTATGAGTTACTGTATTACGGACACTCATTAAATCCAGAAGGCTGCTAAATAACATGTATCAAGATTCGTAACTCCCTGACCTAGTGCCCACATAATTTAATGCCAGGCTTCCCTGACTCCAGCGAGGCCAGCAGCAGGCTGTGCCAGGAGGATTTGGGTCCTGCTGGAGTAGGCGTAGAGGGAGCATAAATCTAAACTAGGGATGGGATGACTCAGTTGAGACCGTTCGAATGAGGCAGACGATAAAAATACCCGAAAGACGTAAGGCAAATCTCAAAAACACTCCTTTGGTTCTAAACCAGCAGGGCTGGGCCATGTTTTCTGACTTGCTGCCACTCCAGGCCCTGCAGTGAGACGGGGTAAGGCTGGCATCAGCCGTGGGGTGGCCAGCAGGGCTCAAACCCTCAAAGCTTCCCCAGCTCTGCTCTGCAGCCTCCCCCCAGTGCTCTCCTCGCACCCCTGCGGTGACACAGCTCCTTGCAAGGCTGACTGGAAAACGCTGGGAAATGCTCTGAGTGGCTGGGGGAGAACTGCCAACCGAGAGCCAGGTGTGGGGTGCCGGCACCCCGAAAGCACTGGCGGGCCCCTCAGCTCCATGCCAGGGCAGGGGAAGCTGCGAGGGCCGGCTCTGCAGAGGGGCTGCTCCCACAGCACACAGAAACACTGCCAGGGCTCTTCCCTTTCCAAATTAAACCCCTCCAAGGATGCACATTCATTTCTTTCAGCCTTCAGTTCTGGAGCAGAATAAGCCACCTTTATCTTATTATTTTAAAAAGTAAATTTTCCTTAGGAAAGCAGAGTTTCGTCTCTTTCAGAAGTAAGGATTTTCTCTCCATAATTGTCATTAAGTGATGGACACACAATTAATTAAAGGCCCTCTGTAATTTGACAAGAATCTCTAGAACAAGTTCTCCCTCAAATTACCTCTTTGGGAGGTTTTCTGACAAGATGTAATTGAGAGACTGACCTTCACTGGGAGTGGGGGGAGCTCACAGAGCCCTGCTCAGGAGCTTAAGGACAAGGGTTGGAGGGATCTGAAACACAGTCAATGGTCTCTTATGGCCTCCTGAGTAACCCTGGGGTCCCAAAGTGCTTTTCTCAGAAAGAATATCAAACCTTTGCCTTAATCCAGCCTTGTCCCTGTCAATAGCCCCATGGAGTGAGGGGAAATAGGAAGGAACTGCTGCCAGAGACTGTTTGAAGTTCCTATTTTTAATTAATAACGTCAAACATGTGCTGCACATTTCAATGGGGTTTGAGAGACGTGCACATTGCAAATGATTCCTTGTTAACTAATTATGAAATGCAAAGTCATTGCCAATTTACCATTGCCAGACAATGCTACAGCTGCTTTCACATGACACAATAGGCTCAGGCTTTAAGACAGATTCTTCAAAGGCATAAGTGATGAGCAGGAAAATCGGGACCTTTTCATGATGGCAGTTGAGGATCCCCACTGTTTTGAACAGAGAACTTACTCAGAGACTGAAATATTGTATTCCTGCTATGATACCTGAAGCTGCTGCCTCAAAATCATTGAAGACACAGCTGTGGTATTCTCTCTTTTCTTGTTTTTCTGTTTCCTTGCTCACTTCCCCACAGCTCACGCAGACACCCTCGGTGACAGCATCTCCTCTTCCTCGCACACAGACCCGAGGTGCAGACGCTGGAAGCTGGGCTCCAGCTGACACCAGTTTCAGGGATGGGCTCCAGGCTGACAACACGGTGTCTTTAATAACCATGTCCCACGGTAGCAGAACATCTTTGTTTACGCCTAGCACACCACACGACATCAGCAGTATACGAGGCAGGCGTGTAATTAAATCTCTACTGTAATTGTCAAAACAAACAAGCAACATTTATGCTGCTCATTTGCTGATATAGATTTGCAGTGGAAATGGAAAAATGCAAGAATTGGGGGGTGGGGGGGCAGACAGAAGGAGGCAGAGGGTGGCAGGGCTGGGTGACCAGTGACAATGGCAGGGTTGGGTGACCAGTGACGATGGCCAAGCAGTTGCCGGCACCTTTGGCACATCCCGAGTTCCATCAGGCACGGAGAGCCATGGGACAATGGTGTCACACAGAAATAATAACAAGATCAACCCTGTGCCTCCATTACTGTCCCTCAAAGAGCTTTTCTCTCAACTGCTTTTTAATTAGCTACCAGTAATTAGTGTAACCCAAGCAGCCTCAGCACAGTGCCTCTCAATGGAATCTCGCTGCCCTCCAAATACAGCTCTACCTGGGAGTGATCTCAGCCAGGTTGTTGGGGCACCAAACCCACCTCCCTGGTGCTGACCCGCTGGTCACGCTGCCCCAGGGCAGCCACTGGGCTCCCAGAGGGGGAACCAGGGGAGGATTTGTGTGTCCCTTCTGGGGCACACTGATCCCCTACCACCACCCGAGGCAACTCCGACCACCCAGGCTGGACACACACAGAGCTTTGAGATGCACTGAGCAGCCACAGCACTGCACTGGGAGAGCCTCAGTGCCAGAGGGACCAACAGAGAGGGACGAGCTTAAAACAACAGCAAGTGATCAGTCCAAAAGAAGCAGAGGCTCCAACAGAAGAATCAGGTACCATTTTCCCGTTCCCTCCGTCTCTTCCCCCAGTTCATGTCCCAGCACACCGGCTGCAGGGGTGCCTGCCAGGACACCCCACATGCTCCTGGTGCCAGATGTGGGGAGCACAAGTCCAGCGTGGGGGCACAGCACAGCCTGGGGACTGCCAGCCCAGAGCAGCCGGTGGTCCCTCCACAGACAAATGGGTCACTTCCACCTCACCTGTCACACTGCCATCTGTAACACCCTGACACTCGGTGCCTGAAGAGAGGACTTTGTGACCCAAAGGGACACTCGTGACCAAGGACAAACCAACACAGCCTAGGCAAGAGCATCGCTGCTGGGCTGTGCTGGGACTACCTGGGCAAACACCTCTGTGTGCTCAGAGCCAACAAAACAAATAGGAGTTCACCCACAGGCAGAGGTGAACCACATCCTGATGGACCAAACTTCCCCCCCAGAAGCACCTGCAGGGAGGAATTCAGGTATGTAGGGCGTGGATCTGACAGCCCTGTTCAGCTCTGCTCGAGCCCAACAGCAACAAACGCTGCGTGTAGAGACCTACTTTGCAGCAAACCTTGTGCTGCATTTGCATCGTGTTGAGACACAAAGAACTTGCAAGCAGTGGGGCTGCACTGAAAGGTTTAAAAACAATCCTGGGGAATGGAGCTGCCACTCAGGTCACACATGGGAAATTTGATCCTGGGTCTGTCAGAACTCCTCACAGCAGATCCTCATGAGGAACACCAGCGTGAGACAAGCTGGGGGCACCTGAGGGCCAGAAGGGGAAGCCATCCAGATAGGTACATCCATGGTACATCCCTATCCTGAAGAAAAAATTACTTCTTTTGCAAATATGTCTGTAATTGTGGCAGCATAGGTAATTTCCTGTGTTTCATGATTATTCCTGACTGCAGTTACAGATCTGACCTTTCCCCACCCAGGGAGAAGGCTGTGGCTGGTGGCAGAGAAGAGGCTCTCTGGTCAGACACACCCACAGCTCCGGGCAGAATGATGCCCGTATCCAGATTTTGCCAAGGCCAAGGCCAAGGCCAAGGAGATTGGCATTATCTGTGTGCTAATGAAACCTGAGGGTGGCTGCCCTGAAACCTGGACAGGCCTTTCAGCTCCCCCTTGGCACACAGCTCTGTCCCTGCCTGCCTGTGGAAGGGCCACATCCCACGCCCCACTGCAATGTCAGCAGTGCCTCACTCACCTTCTTGTTCCTTTCAAAATCCTGACAGCATTGTGTTTGGCTCCGAGCCCGAGGCAGCTGCCAGGCACCCAGAGCAGGGAGTCTGGGGTGCAGACAGGCACACACAGGTGACCCGACAGGCTCAGGTACTGAAACAGAGAGCAGCAAACACAGAGCACCCAGCCAGCTGGGCACAGCCACCTCTGCCCGCTCCGGCAGCGCTCCCGCCTTAAACGCCAGTTCATTGTTGCTATTGTTCTTTACGCTCTGTGACATTAACAGGGCAAATTTAGAAACAACAGACTACTTCTTTATATAGTGACAGCCAACCTGTGGGAAAGAGCTCCCCGAGACCGCGGGAGAACAGATTCTCCAGTTGGGCTTTTTTTAAGAGCTGTCGGGTTGTATTAGCACTCCCAGGCTGACGGGCTCAGGGAGCAATAGGGACGCTCACACTTTGGCACGGCGCACGCCAAGGACAGCAGGAGATGTTCCCGCCCAGCTGGCTCCCTTTGGCAGGTGCTGGTGGCACCACACCTGGAGATGGGGCTGGGACGGCTCAGGGATCTCATCTGGAGCGGGTGTGGCACAGAAAGTTGAGGGCTGCAGCCTGGCCAGGGGAATTGAGAGCAAAACGCGGCGGTGGCTGCACACAGACGGGCAGAGCTGTGCTGGAGCTCTGCAAGGGACAACCCAGCCCTGTCCCCCCGTGCCGGGGCTGTGGTGGCAGAGGGGACCCTGACCAGCGCTTCCCGTCGCTGTGGAAATACAGATAACAAGGAGCAGCACGAGTCATCCTAGAGATGCACCAGTTGCTAAGGTGAAATCCGATGCACTTTTTCGTGCTGTAACAGTATCCCACCCTCCTGCAAGCACTCAACCGTGTCCTGCAGAGAAGGAGCCGCCCGGGAGGAGGGAAAACAAGGCTTTGTATTAAAAGATCAGGAAACGGCACCCAAGGACATTCAAAATAGACAGACCGTGGCTAACTTCAGTTCCACATCACTTTGGAAGGCCCTGACACTGTATTTGGAAGACTTAAAACGTTAATTAATAGAAAAAAACCCAGCAATATTAATAATTAAGAACACTTTTCCAAGAAAGAGCCACATTAAATCCAGTCACCGCAGGTAACTGAAGCCCTCAGACCTGGCAGTTTCTTCTGTGCACCCAAGGAGAGCCACAAAAGCTGCTCAGGGCAGAGAGAAGAAGGAGCCACCCACATCTTGCTCAACTTTGTGTTCTATGCAGCAACAAACAGCGAGGTGCTGTGACAAAAGTGCTGGGCTCACAGCAGCAACCAGTGTGTGATGGATCACACACAAGCATTTTTAAGTGAGAACTTAAAAACCGTTCAGAATTAACAAAACAGAATTCAGCATTCCCCCTTTTTTTTTTTTTTNATTACACAAGAGGGTTTAATAGGTCTGAGACAAACACAGGTCTTTTGGGGAACAACCTCCCTCCTTCTATTTGATATCACATGTTCCATCATTTATTTTATGTCTCCTGATCATCACCGCTTTTCCCAAATGAATCCAGAAGCATTGGAGTTTCCTACAATATGTAAAAGCCCTGTGACAATAACTCTTTGTATCAAAGAGAGCCCAAGAACTTTTTCTACAATCAGCTGCTTCTGGTTTACATCAAAAGAGGCTTTTACTACTTGCCACACCAGAAAATTCATCGTGGGTCATGAAAGACAGTCTTGTTCCTCCTGCTGTGTGACTGGGGCTGCTGACCACTACAAGAACTCTGGGAAAATACACCAAAAAGTCAAATTGTGCACCAGCCAAGTTGCATTTGAGCTGCAAGAGATGCAACAGAAGAGACATTTCATTTAGAATTTTGCCATTTCGTTGTTTTCTAGCACTCCAGCACTGCTGCACTCTCTGCAATTACAGCACTGAAGGATGGTCTCTGCTGCAGCATTTCACACCACTGGAGCACCAAAAAGCAAATCAAAAAGAACAGAAAAAAATCTCATGAAAAAGAGCTGAATTGGCAGCTGTGCTCATTTCTTGGCAACTGGATGGATCAGCACCATGAAAATATAACGATGTCTGGTTTGGGGTTGTGGTTTTTAACATGTGCACGTTGTTGAATGCCCACCCTCCACCAAAACCTCCTCCATGGCTTGGAAAGGTGCTCAGGCCTTGGCAGGGGCTGCCCAGGGAGGGTTGGAGTGCCGATCCCTGGAGGCGTCCAAGGAATTCCTGGAAGTGGCACTCAGGGCTGGGAACAAGGTGGGGATGGGGCACAGCTGGGACTCCATGGGCTGGAGGGTTTTTCCAGCCTCAGTGACTCTGGGATTCTGTGTGAAATGCCTGTTCCAAAAGGCAGGAGTCCCTTCCGTGCCCACACTGGGCGGTGAGCAGTGTGCACTATCTGTGTGTACACTGCACTTGGAGTTAATTCAGACATTCCCAGTTGAGACCGTTTTCCTCTCGACAGCCTTGTCAACACAGCCATGATGACTTGAAAACAAACTCTGGATTTCCCTCTTGAGAGCAGCCACTGGTGGGGTGTGCAGGCTCCAGGGTGCTATTTCAGGCACATGGTCCTATCTTTGTCCCAGAAGCTTGTGAGCAGCAGACATGCTCCCAAAATACCTTTGGCTGGGATCAGGGGATGTGCTGATCGGCAGAGCTGCTGCAGCAGCAGTGTAAGGGATGTGGAAATGCTGCTCCTCCACTGGCCCCCACCCCTGTCCCAAACCCAGCTGAAGAGGGCAGACACGGGGGCAGCAGCTCACCAGGGGCCCAGAAGGGAACCCAGCTGCCCCGAGCAGGCTGAGCACCAACACCAGCTCCAGGAGCCAGCGGGTCCAAGGCTGTGGGCACCAGCACTGAGGCAGCACCCAGAGGGGGTTTGGTGTCTCTGGGACCACCGATGTCCCCACATGCAACTCTGTGTTCTGCCACACATTGAGTTGGACAGGCATTTCCCACAGTTCTGGCAGTGGAAGAGGCTCTTCTTGGCAAAGAAGGAAAAATTAGAAGCAAGACAGTGTGAATGAGAGGGTATCACTCACACATGCTGGCAATGACAGTAAATCTGGGAAGGAAAAAAGAACCACAAGAGAGTGATGAATACTTGAAGATATTTTGCTTGACCTCAGGTAGGAGCAGTGGTCCCCTTTGGTGCTCCCTGTAGTCAACAACAAGCCTGTTCTTTCTTTTGGAGGTGTCAAAACAGATCCACTCCATGGTCAGACCCCACTGATGCACCTGAGTGTCACAGGGACTGGGCTGACCACCTGATTCTGGCACCAACCCTAATTCTGGCACCTGCAGGATGGGTGGCCATAACCAGGCAGGGTTCATTTCAACTCCACAAGAAGAGAGCAGACCCAAATTCACAGCAGATGTCAAACAGAATTATTCACCAAGTTCAAATTCTCTGGGGAAAGCAGACATCCTACTTCTGTGATAAGAAATTCTCTGGAGCACGGTGATGTGCGACTCGCTCTGGAAAGACAGAACATCCTGGCAGAGGATCAGCCACAGGCAGCAGGGAAGCCAGGTCTCGCAGCAGCACGTGGAGCAGGGGCATTGCCCTCCCCTCCAGCTGCGGTGGGCACCGTGGGGGGCTGCGGGGCTGGCCCCTGGCAGCTCCCCCTCCTCACACTGCACAGCACCCCGGGGCGCTGCTGCCCAGCGCAGACGGCTCGTGGGGCCCCCGCGCATCCCTGGGGCTGCGTCAGCTCGGCGGCCCCAGCACCAGCGCTGACCCCTGGGCACCAGGGCCACCCCTCTGCCCACTGCCACCCGCCCTGGGCACCCCGCGGGGCAACCCCCCAGGGAATAACCCCCGTGCAGCTCGGCAGGAGAGCGGGAGAAGAGCCGGCAATGGAAAAACCCCACTT
Organism: Tichodroma muraria; assembly: GCA_013390105.1. NCBI lineage: Eukaryota > Metazoa > Chordata > Aves > Passeriformes > Sittidae > Tichodroma > Tichodroma muraria. Next base: position 41,488 of record WAAG01051547.1, read on the forward strand.
CAGCACAGAGAGCAGGAGGAGGAGAGCGGCCTCTGGAGAGAGCAGTGGGGGAGGCAGGGGTGCCTTTGGAGATGCCAAGCTAAGAGCATGGAAAAATCCAAACCAAGGCCAGAAGAAGCACTAACTCAAATGATTTCCCAAGTAGTGCTGAGGGGCAACAGAGACTGAACTGTTTGTTGATGTTACTCAGCCTTTTGATAAACAGAAGCAATTTGTTCTAGTTAAAAGAAACCTGCTATTTTTTAAATAAATTCACTGATTGATCTTTACATCAGAAAGCCATGTAGAGAAACACACAACAGGCTGAAACTATTCATTAATCAATCCCTAAGTTTGCCTCGCTGCAGCTGTGCTTGTTTTGACACCTGCTTGCCATGCTCCTGCTGTGGCATTTAGCACGGAGTAAAACCCAGCGGAGCAGAGCAGCAGCCACTGCACTTGCCCCACACTGCACCAGAGTGGCCACAGAGCTCCTGGGCTGTCGCTGCTTTTCAGGGCACTGCCGAGGCACCACGGCAAAGGCCTCCGTCGGTGCTCGACGGGAGCTGACAGCTCCGGGCAGCCGCGGCACGGCCCGCGGGCCAGGCTCCCGAGGGAGCTGCGGGCCGGGGACAGGAGCCAGGGCCAGCCAGGGTGTCCGAGCAGCACCGCACGGGGCCACTGCCAGCGCCTGCTGAGCACCTCTGTGCCCTTCAGCTCCCCCAGAACGCAGGGTGCTGTCCGTACAGCGGTGCCCGACCTCGGCACCCCCGAGTGGCTCCGGACAGCCCGGGGCGGGCCGATGGGCAGCGCCTGCTGGAGGGGCGGCCGGGCACACTCCCCGGTAGTGCCCACAGCTTCCCACAGCACAAGCCCGCTCCTGTGAGGAGCACAGGTCCTGTCTGCACGCCGGGGAGCTCAGAGTGCTGTGCTGAGCTCACAGCAAAAGCCCAGGCCCACGCCAGCTCTCCCCAAAACCTTGGTATGGGCATGGAAGTGTTTGGAGGGTATATACGTACATTGTATGCATATATATATATACACATACAGGGTATGGAAGGAAATAGAGCGTTCCATGGTCGGGCTCAGTGGGCACTCGAGGGCTCCGGACACTGTCAGAGCCATTGGCCACGCCACCCCAGCAGGGATTACAAGGGAAGCTCCCGGCCCTAAAGCAGACACACAACCAGCACTGTCAGGAGAGGGGATTGTTTCATCCCATGCTGAAGGTCCTGCCAAGCCTCTTCTATGCTGGAAGAGCCACTAATCCATGCCACTTCAAAGTTCTGAGCAAACCTAGAATCAGGCTTGAATATGAAACCATGAGCCCTGTTTGCATGTGTATGAATTATTCATGTGCTTACCATATGCGCCATTGAGCCTTTAGAGAGCAAATTATTTGGGACCAAGCTTTGGCCCTATTTTCCGTGAAGCATAAAGCACGTTTTCCAACAGTGCAAACAATCCAAACACAATGTGTACCATTTTCTGTGTTCTCTGCTTGCTGGTCTTGCCTGCCAGTTCCCATTCAGACTGGGAACCAGCAGACAAAAAGCCAGCATGCAGTTCGTAGCTTTCCCATGGATTCTGTGACATTTGTTTCACAGGGCACTTTAAGGTGCCACAACTCTCACGCAGAAGATACTATATCTATATCCTATAACTATATCCTCCTGACACTGAGCCGTGGGGGTGAAGTGGTGTCCAGCCAGCACCAGGGCGACAGGAGATTCACCCTCGCCCGTCAATGTTTCCCCTAATCCTCACGGAGAACTGCCTGCTCAGGGGAGGAACCTGAGCTTTAGCCCCAGCCCAGCCCAGCCCAGCCCAGCCCACCTTTCTGACCTTTGTCAGACACCAGAATTAAAAACACAGGGATCGTGCAAGGATCCGGGGTGTGCCCTCTGCTGACTGTCCCGCCTACACACCAATGCCATTCACTGCTGATCCTGGGAAGTGTCTCAGCTCCTGGGTCCCTAACACTCCTACAGGTTATTCTCAATCCAAGTTTCTTCACAGTTTCTACCAAGTTTCCCTGTTCCTTTGCGCTTTTTCCCCCCTGGATATCTGAAATACTCACATGATGGCCTTTTGTTGCCACCATGTGATCCCACTAAAATCCCAGGACACAAATCCCATCCCAGTATTCTAAGCAGTCATGGCAACTTCTGTCGAGTCGTGCGTTTTCTTTGTTGGAGGGTAGGAGGGGGTTATGGTCAGGAGACATAAAGAAAAGGAGAAAGAAATGTTTTTTCCTGAGCAAAGACAGCTCAGGCAGGAATGGGAGACCCAAAGTAACACACGAGTACCTGCAGTGCTTCCACAGCCTCACTCCTGGCCTGCCCACTCTGCTCCAGAGCTACTCGGGGCACTTTCTTCAGTGCTCCAATGCACAGATTATCCATGGAAATACAAAATATCACTTGTATCTCTGCACAGCTCAGCTGTAACCCAATGCAAACCTTGGACAATAAGGTAACTGCGTGTTGGGACAGCCCTTTGCAGGTTACCCTGAAAGTCACTCAGGCACCATGAGTCTCAGGAGCCCAACAGCTCTCTGCTGGAGCCACTACAACCAAGTAAGGGTATTTTCTGGAATAATAGATAAAATTTATCAGCTTCAAGAAACATCAGCAAAGCTATAAAGACATTACATTGCAGTTTAATTTAATTTAATTTAATTACACAGCAGGGCTAACTATCAGCCTGTAAGGATTCAGGGTGAAACCAGCAAGCCACGTAATTCTGAGCATCATTCAGTGCCTGCATCTCCTCACCACTCCAGGTACTGGGAGAGCCCTGAACACCACCTGAGATGCAAATGAACACATCAACACTCGCACGCTGTCACAGTGTCACCCCTCATTGCCTGGCAGTGCTCAGAGACGGCTGTTCCCACACATCCGAAGCACTTTTAATTTTCCATAACTGTCACCGAAAGTAATTTAATTCCTGAAGAACAGTGGGAGAGGGAGAGAGGACACTGACTTTTATCTTCTCTTGTGCAGAGAAGCTGAGCCGCTCTCAGGCTGTCCAGACACTGTACTTCAGGAGGAAACACCAAACCAGGGCCCAGCCAGCGCGGATCCCTGCCCTGGCACAAGCCTGTGCCTGTGCTGGCACACACCTGTGTCAGTGCTGGCACACACCTGAGCCTGTGCTGGCACACCCCATGTCTGGAGGGACACGCACCTGCCGGCCCCTGGAGCCTGCCACGCTCCCTGTGCTGCCTCTGGACCCTGTGGCCACATCCCAGCACAGGAAGTCGTCAGCGATGATTAATGGGGTGGCTCAGGACAGGATGTGCAGCCAGGTGTGGAAACTGCACCTTAACCACCCCCGCAGCCATGAGAGGCTCCTGTGGTCCACAGCCTGCTGAGGGACCGTGCCTTCGGAACTGGAGAGCAGCTCCACTAAAAAGAGTGGGGAAAGTCAGTGTCAGTGGCTTGTCAATCCCAGGCTGCCATGAATGACGGGCTCAGCAAGGTCCCCTGTCCAAGTCCAGCTGGGCCACGCTGACAGGGACTCACCTGTGTCCACAGTGGGTGGAAAGCCAACCCGGGCCCAGGGCACACCACCTCCCTGGGTGAGCAACGCTCCATTTCAGGCATTCCCACGAGAAATACAGCAACATTTAGAAGGGAAGGCAGGCTCCCCAGCCCCGCGAGGGCTCATGGGCTCACATCAGCTCCACACCCCTCCTCCCCTAACCGGCACACCGAGAACCCCGCCAGCTGCTTCACCACTTCAGCACCCCAGTTTGAGATGGTGAAGGCACCGAACTGCAGAAAGAGCAACTTTTTTCATCTCTGGGAAGGTTTTTCTTGTCAAGTGCCGCTCTCTGACATTCCAGCAGGCACGGCAGGAGGTGACCCTGTGGTGCCCCCGCAGCCAGCACTGCCAGCGCAGCTCTCCCAGCCGGCAGCTGCCCCCGCTGGTCCCTACAAGTGACCCATAGCTCCATGTCCTGGGACTTGTAGCCCAGACAGCACAGCTGCAGGCATGGGCAATGCCAGCCCAGCCGGGAAGGTCACCACGCCAGCACTGGGGATGTGGGGAGGAAGGTGGGCAGATCCCCAGGCGCGTGCTCTTGCATGTTATTCCCAAATCACAGGAAGCCCATTCCAAGCTAGTCATGAGGACTGTGTCCTCCACAGAATACACCAAGTATTAATCTGATTTAATATTTCACTTGAATGGTACTTCCAGTGACTTTTCCTTGCTTGTCCTTGTCCCTCCCTATCCATCAAATGTCCCTCAAATTGCTGTTGTGTTTGTTTATTTTTCGTTACTCCAGCCCCATGCGAACAGTCTCAGCTGCCCCGAGGACTCATTTCACCCCGATCTCCTCTCCTCAGATCTCCCACAGAAACATGAGCCCCTCAAGAGTGGCTTTTCTTCAGACTTCAGCCAGCACTACTGCGAAGGGACGCAGCCAGCAGGGTGGGGAGGGACAGCACAGCCATTAACCAGCTCAGAGCCAGTAACCCCAGCACCGCCCATGGTACCACACAGCTCCATCACTTGAAATTGCTGAATTCCCAGGATTTAACCTATTTCTGCATTGCATGACACACTGCAAAACTTCACGCCGAGAAGTTTTCCGTGCTTGGTGGGAATGAGGGGCAGTGGCTGTGCAGGGGACAGAGAGCCCATGGAGGGAGAGAGCCCCGGGGCAAAGCACGGGCTCTCTCCTCCCAGATCCGGGGGCAGCCAGAACAAAGCCCCGCTGACGATGCTGAACACAGCCTTGCTGACACCTCCTTGCAATTCCCACTCCCTCCTCCCCCCGCTTGCTTACTTAGCTACCACTTTGATAATACAGAAGGGCTTTTATCCCTTGTGTTTAAATATCAGGGAAGACATCTGTGCTCCCAACCCACAGCCACAAAAGCCAGGCTATGGGAAAAGTTCCCCTTGCAGTCTGAGCAGGGAACCCTTTAGTAAGTGGTTTGCAGAGCATGGAAGTGTAATACATCTGTACATGACCCCAAATGAGTAGTATTTGGTTTCTTACGACTGCCTTACTGGGCACTAGACCATAGATTTCCAATAAAAGGGCAACGTTTCCTTCCCAGAGCTTGCAAGCCCTGCTGAGGTGACAGTCGTGTTCTGTGAGGAGCAGCCGAGGCGGGAGGAGCACGGCCGGCAGCAGCAGGAGCAGGGACAATGCTTAGGTAGGGCAGCCCTAGCCCCCAGGGACCAGGGACACAGTCAGGCCGTGCTGGCTGCCCCAAGACCAGCACGTGGTTTATGGCACTCATCACCTCAGAAGAGAGAGAGAAACTTTTCCTGACCCTTGGATCCATCTCCCAGGTCCCTCTCCCAGCAGCACAGCAGGATGTCTCCAGACCTGCCACAAACCTGGCCAGAGGCTTTGGGTCCCCCCAGAGGTGAAGGACACAGAACAAGAGAGGTCAGGCTTCGCTCCCCATCCTTCCATGTCCCTGTTGCCCCGAACCTCTGACTGCCGGGCAGCGTGCCCTTGTTTCCCTGAAGGTCCCGAGCCCCGTAACAAAAAGTTACGGGGAAGGACCCCGAGCTGGAAAACTACTGCTGAGAGCCGTGGGGAATGTTGGACGCCCTCGCGCCCTCGGGAGCAGCACAGAGGACGCAAAGGCAGCAACACAAACAGCTGGCCAATCTGCGGGGGCTGCAGCCCCGAGTTCGGCGGCACGCAGACGACAAGGACAGCGGCTCCGGGAGCCGCCCGAAGCACCGGGCAGCAGCGCCCGGCCGGGCCCGGCTCCGCGGGGCGGCTGCGGGGAGCCGGGGCAGCCGGGGCTCGGCGGGCACCGCACGCCTGCTCCCGCCAACCCACGGCCTGAGAGCGAAATGGGCATTATTTTAAGCAGCTCCCCCGGGTTTTGCAGCCTGTCGCCCGTGTCCATGGGGACGGTGCCGCGGTGCCGGGATGGGAGCGCTGGGGAGGCGGCGCGGGGTGAGGAGCGCGGGGCCCCGCGGGGCCCCCAGGCTGGGCCCTTCAGCAAAAGCACCACAGCCAGGGAGGCGGCACCGGGGCGTGCCAGGGCTGCCGGGCTGCCACAGAGCCACGTCTCACAGAGCAGAGTTTCTCCGCTCGGAAGCTCTGGAGCGGCTCTTTGAGACCTCTCAGCCCCACATCCACGAGTGACCAGGGCACCCTCACTCCCTGCACGCCCCCAGACGCTGCTGGCTGCCCCTGCAGCTGCGTTCCAGCCTCAGCCCCCAGCCACGAGCTTCTTCCCAGTGTCACCTGAGCTTGTTCCCCCGGAGGGGACACAGCACAGGACGCCCACGGACACTTCACCTGACCCGGGCTGACTCTGAGCACACACTTCTCACAGTCAGGCTGCTTTACTGGGATAGCTTCACCCACGAGCTACAGAACTGGAAACTTGTGCTTAAAAGTCGATTTTGATACAAGTAGGATAAACACAGGCGCCTGCACCTGACCCCCTTACAAAACACCATCTGCATTCTGGCAGAATCAAACAAGGGATGGGGGGAAAAGTGATTGAGACAAAATACCAATCATAATGAAAATAGCTGGGCTGCACCATTAAAACCTTGTACATCAGCAGAAAAACTAAGTCAGCATCAGGACATGGACAGGAGCCCTGGACCACTCGCCCGGTGTCAGTGAGGGGAGGCACAGCAAAAAGCAGCAGATGGCTTCACAGATTCTCATGTATATTTACACAGTTTTTTTAGTAAACCACTTTGATTCAGGAGAAACCACATCCAAAATGCACTCTTGAAATTCCTCTTCAGACATAATAGCATAGGGAGATAAATCATGCTGTGGTTTCCCCCCTCTCCCATGTAACACAACTGTGGGCAATGCTAATAGCACTAAGTGTGCCCTATATTTCCTCCTGCTCAGCCCCAGTGCCCGAGTCCAGCAACTCTGCTAAGCACTTTTTAGATATCTGGGTTGAAGCATTCCCATTGGCTTCAAAATGACAGGTTTTCCTAACTTGGTATAAAAAATAAATTTAAAAACCTAGTATTTTTTTTAAAAAAAAAAGAGGGAGATGTCAATAAAACTTGCTTGGCTGTTTCCCAGAATGACAGCATAATTCCTGCTGAAATGACAAACAAGCCTCATGACTTCCATGTCTCCTTTTGCTCTCCAACTCCCTGCCAGGAGGGGACAGCCGGGGGGGTCGGGCTCTGCTCCCAGGAACAGGGACAGGAGCAGAGGAAATGGCCTTAGGCTGGGCCAGGGGAGGGGTAGAGTGGGCACCAGCAGGAATTTCCCCATGGAAAGGGTGCTCAGGCCTTGGAACTGCCCAGGGAGGGTTGAAGTGCCCATCCCTGGAGGTGTCCCAGGAGTTCCTGGAGGTGGCACTCAGGGCTCTGGGCTGGGGACAAGGTGGGGATCCCTTGGTGGGCACAACTTGTACTCCATGATCCTGGAGGCTTTTTCCAACCCAAATGATTCCATGATTCTGTGAGACACCCCAGTTCCCTGTGCCCTGCACAGAGAGACACGTCTCAGCCAGCAGACAGGCAGCGACCACCCTTTCGTGGGGCTGGAGAACAAATCCACTCCTGGAGTGAGGAGTTTTTAAAAGATCCTTACAGACAAGGATCTTTTAAAAGCCCCTGCAGACAAGGGTGTGTTTTTCCTGCTGGAAAACAGCCCATGGTGGTAGTGCAGAACCCACAAGCCCACTACAATCCACCTCAGCTCACTGAGCCCACCCTACTCCAGCACACCATAACTCCGAGTGCCCCACTCTGCAGCCCTTCTGTTCTTTTGTCTTGTTTTCTTCTTCCCATACTTTCCCCCTTTGTTTTTCCTCCCTCTCCTCGGTTCATTAACTTTCTCTGTTCATGAACAGGGTGCAATGCACCTCGCCAAAACCAAGCTCTAAAACGGCATCCCTAGGCAGCATCTCCAGCTGGACAGGCTGGAGCTCCCTCCCAGCTGATGGATGTGCAGCTTGCCAGCTTTTCTGTGGGACTGGAACCAGCTGGAGCAGCGGCTCTGAGAGCCAGAGAAACCCATCTCCCGCACGCCAGGGCTCCCTGGAAGCACACACAAACACACAGGCACTGTCCTTTCACAGTCAGCTCTCCTATTAGTTGAACCCCAGTTCTGAAAGGCCCAGAAGTATCTCGCAGGCTGTGTGTGCAAGCAGGGAGCAGCACAGCATGCACGCCGCAGCCAGGCAGGGCACCCCAAGGGCTCTGACACGGGTACTGTGCCCAGCACCAGCACCAGGCACACCTGGCCTGCACCCAGCTCCACAGCCACGGGAAGTCTCCTGAACTGGGGGAAACTGGGGGTGGGGACACCACAGCACCCAGGAAAGGAGGCAAGGAGGGAGCAGCATAGCTGTCCCTTGGGCATGGCTCCCCAGAGCTCAGCTCCGCTGCGCCCTGGCCCTGCGGGGACCAGGAGCCAGCCCCACACAGTGACTGAACCAGCACCAGCTTCCATCTCTGCCAAAGAACCAGCCCAGCCCCAGCACTGACAGAAAAGATGCTGAAAAAGTGGAGAGGGTTGAGAGAAGGTCCTTAGGACATATTCTGGAATGCCAAGTTTACTCGTGGAGTCACAGACCCGGAGAGCTCAACCCACACGTCCCACCAAGGACAGCAGCAGCCGTGACCCTCCCAGACAGAGGGGTGACACAGGAGCTCCTGCCTTTATCCAGAGGAGATCCAACAGCAGCTGGGGCTGGACAGGTGCAGGCTGAGGCAATTCTTAACAGAGGGGTAAACGGTGGATAACCTCTGGAGCCAGGTGTTTTACACCAAAAGAGAGCAAACACATCACTGCTCACCCGCAGGACGTCCCCCATGCGCTGCTCAGCCACAGCGGTGACAGGACTGGTGACTCAGAGAAGCCCCAAAACCAGTCCCCAGGAAGTCAGGGACGAAGACTGTAAGGTCTGCAACGATTTGGAGTCAGATTTATCTGAGGGAAAATACTAGTTGTGTTACTACTGCCTACAATAAACATTAACCTTCTATTTACATACACCCTGATGAAATTAACAGGGATTATCTGCTGGATTTCAGCAGTCAGGCTCATCCTTGTGCAGGGATCCATCACAAGGAACCACATATGGGCAAAATTTCACATACCAAATGGTCTTTTCCTTTTTATATTTTTAATTGATTTCTCATTAAATTGTTGTCACTTGTAACTCTTCCACATTATGTCACACACAAACCCAAGTATCAACTGGCTTCTTTATCTAAGGAAGTTATTGGGATGTCTTAAGAGATCACCATAGCAACCGTGCCATGACAGTAAATATGAGTTCACTGGAACAACACTGTAATTGCTCTGAGCACACTCTAACAAGGAATTATGGAGAAGCAGGAGATATCAAGGAAGCGATGTGCCAGTAATTGGGACATAATGAAAGCACTGCTTGAAAGTACCTGAAGAGGTGTTCCCAGGCTCCTGTCAGTAGTCATTCAGCTGCAGAGATCATTCGCCCTGGTTTGCTGCACACAGGCTCAGGGCAGAATTAAAAGCCCCTCAGAAAGAAAATTTGCTTTCAGAATGAAATTGCAGCAAAGCTTCTGATTTAAGTGTCTTTACTCAGCTTGCTCAGTGTGAATTGCTAATAAAAACGTGTTGGAGAAATCAACCAGCTCTTGTGCCAGGAAAAGTTTGCCTGATTTAACCCCTGTCAGCTGCCAGAGCACCACAGACAGGTGTGGTCCCCTCACCGAGGGAATTCCAGCAGACCCCGACGCTCACATCACTGCACTCAGACCCAAGCTAACACATCCAGCTCCAGGTTTATGCAGTGCACAATTCCAGCACCCCACACACAGAGGGATTTCTCTGTGCGCTCGGTTGGTGCCACAGGGCCAACACAGCACTCAGAACTGCCCCGGCCACCCGGCACCCGTCTGCTGGCCTGATGGCTCTCCCGACTCTTCCCACACCTACAGTCAAAGTTTCCTTCCTTTGCTCCTCTGAAATTTCACCCTGAACCCGAGATTTCTAACACAATGGTGTATTTCTATTTCCCGGTGTATTTCTAAAACACCCCAAAGCAGCTTTCTGCACTGACAGCAGTGCTCGGGTGCTGGTGGCCGGCGGCACTCGGCCCTTCCTCGGCACAACCGGGGCTGTCCGTGCGCAGACTGAAACTTTGCGGCTGAACTGCTCCTCGCCGCCCCTTCTCAGCCCGCCCCTGTTGTAACGGCGGCCGCCCCGTGTCCCTGGGGTGTCCGTGGGCAGAGTCCCTGCGAGCTCCGGGGAGCCAACGCCCGGCCGGACCCCCGCACCGGGCACGGGCCCCGCTCCGCCGGGGGCACCGCCTGGGACCGCAGCGCCGGGCGGGGGCAGCTCAGGCACCGCGGGGCTGGGCACCCCGGGCTGGGCAGGGCAGAGCATCCCGGGGCAGGGCAGGCACCCCGGAGCATCTCGGTTCGCACTCACCGTCCTCTCGCTCGTCGAAGACGGGTCTCCTGGAGGAGG